>SNQJ01S0040972.1:33983-48387 GCA_010110895.2 Picea sitchensis
CAATAAAGAAGTGTATGCCCAAAGAGAACACCTACCCGGGACAAGACAACAATAAATAATATATGTAGACTATAATTCAGTGGGTTAGTACTTCATATGACTATCTGATATCAATAAATAAGCAATGTAAAACAATATATATCAATGAGGTCAATGTTTTGTCAATTAGCTGTGGAAAAGCATCAATTCATCAATAACTATCAGGATGATAAAGCCAACAATGTATCCAACCAATACTTTACTCAATAAATGCTTCAAATCATCACCTAATTGCTTATAATCAAAAGGTGTTGTGTCAAGATGGATTATTCAAGTGTGACGTCACCCTAGTTAGGGTTAGTTAGTTAGTTAGGGTTTCAAAATTTAAACTTTTGAGAGTTGTTTTGGACACTAGGACTTCAATGTTGTGTGTCTAAGATTAGTGCCTAAGGGTATATGGAGTAATTCAAGGAGAGGACACAAGGTTGAAGGAGTAATAGGCTAAATACAAGAGGGAAGGGTTCTAGAGTGCTGCAATGGTAGGGCCCTAGAATCAAAACCCTAGGGGAAAGAGGATCACTCTCGTGTTGCTTAAGCAAGGCCTCGTGCTCTTTCCTCCTTTTTTAGGTCAAACTTGGCAAAATGGCTAGCAAAGGAAAAGATTTAAAACAAGAGGATTTAATGAGGGAGAGTGTTGCAATAGCAAGGCTTTATCACTAAAACCCTAGAAGATGGATGACCCTAGGTGTAGATAACCTAGGCCTAGAACGTCACCCTCCTTTTAACCTTTAAAATCAAATCTAGATTTAAGGGAAGATGTGAGAAGAGTATAGCAAAGGCTAGGCTCTTTCTTCCTTCTTCAATGGCTAAAATTTCTCTCTAAGGGGACATGAGACAAGGACCTACTTGTGTGCTTGTCACCTAGGGTTTTAAAATCAGCAAATTTATAATTAAATGTAAGAATACTAACCTACAACCATTCAATCAAGAAGTTTTGCAGGAAAAACACTTACATATCATGAAGAAAAGCATGTGAAAACCCTAGTTGTAAACCTTCCTCAAGAGAAATGCCAAAATATGACAAGAAAAGCCTTCCATCAACAAGTGCGGCTCCTTTAAAAGACCAAATACCCAAACTAGGGCATAAAAAATCAGACCTCACAAGTGTGAGTTGTTGTGTTATGTTCAAATGAGGGAAAAACATCCTCAATATATAGCATCTCATGACCTTTAATTTAAAATTAGGTCATTAAAAATAACCAACAAGGCTAATAACCAAAATCATACCGTTTTTACATTAACTGCTAAGTAAATGACATGAATGAGCAAAAGTGAGATGTCAAGCCCCTCTGAGGGAGACGTTAGGCCCTTTTGGGGCTAGTCTAGCATCCAGAAGTCAAACATTAGCCCTTTTCGGGCTCCTCCAAGCTGCCACACGTGCCAGCCATCCTATCAAAATGCCACACACTCAAGGAGATGTCAATACCTCCTGAGTGACATCCTGGTCATCAAAAGGAAAATGTTTCATCTGAAGTGGGTCAACCACCCTGGGCTGGGCTCAGTCGAAGTGTCCTGGTGGTACGTCCTTCTTGTTTTTATGTGCAAAGACTCGACCAATCATTGTCCTATCTCTATCCCTGATGGGGTGCCAACAACCATATGATGGGCTCTTCAACCCCATGGAGGTCCGAACTAATCATCTCCCCATGTGTACCGGTCCAACTAGTACCTGTCCGTCGGGCATGGTCCTGCACATCAAAAACTTCACCCTCCATGGGCTCATTAGTCACAAGGATCATAGCTATGTCAATCACATTTCATCATTAATTTTATCAAATACATGCATAAAACCCCTGATATATTATTCAATAGCTCAAAGACATTAAAATGACCTACAATACAAAGATAAAGAGAAAGACAAAATACCCTATTGGGCCAGCGTCCATAAGAAAAAGAAAGTCTCCAGAGGGTACCATCCAAGCCATGTAAAATGAGGTGATGTGGTCAAAGGATGTCCAAACATACGGGTAGAGTGAAGGACAGGGATGCATGAGGTTACCTGTGGGTGCCTTTGTAGAAGGTGAGTTGTACCGGTCATGGATGCAATTCTTTCCAAGCCCTTTATTGCATTTATTCTTTCTTTTCTTTATTGCTTTTTCTTTTTTATTCTAAGGTCCAACTAGAGGACACTGCCTTGGCGTGGTGACCAGAGCTAACAATGTTACCCACAAGCACTTTCACAGAAATGATAAGGCTGGCTCGTGGTGAGACCCCCTTTTCCATGGCCATGCAACCAAAGGTCACTACCCTGGCGTGGTGACCAGATAATGGAAATGTCATACTGCTAGGTACCCATGAACATAATAGGCTAGCTTGTGATGAGACCCCCTATCCTCTTGGCTAGGTATTTTTTTATTATTTCTTAGGGTCCCTCTTGTTTCTTGCTGAGAGGCTTTTTATTGTCTTCTCGAGGATCCCTAGGCGAGGCATCTCTAGGTTTCATTTTTATGGCTTTTATCTTTTAACAACTACTTTTACCTTTTGGGCCTTTAGCCCCTTCTTCCCACGAGATCAGGTGCAACCCCACAAACAGATCATCCTAATACCCAGACTAGGGGAGTGGGACATATGAGTGGGAGATAAGATGTAAAAAGTGATGATATGATAGGAGCAGACGATGGCCCTTCAAAATTCCCTCTACTGGCAAACCAAAACCTATGGGTACAAGCTTGCTAGGATACCCTGTCAATCCCCCCAACCATGGTCAAGTGGGTTAATGTAAGATCCAAGCAGTCATTAGAAATAAAAGGAATTTGATGCATATATCTAAAGGTTATAATGATCAAATATGACACATACCATGATAATTGGACCAATTACCTCATGGAGCAAGAGTCTTCTCTGATACAAATCCAAGCCGAAGGTGATGGATGCTACTACTGCTGACAAGACAAGTCTGATGAGAAAGAAGAAAGATGGGCCCTCTAGGGCCATGCTCAGGTCAATCTTGCTCTCGGTACTCCATGTCTAGGACTTGTGGGCCTCGAGACATGATCTCCTAGATATCCCTAGAAATCGGGGATAACAATCCATATTGCAGAATTTAATTAGACGAGAAAGTTTGGACAATTTGGTGGGTCGAGTGATATAAAAGTATTTCAACAAATGGGAAATACATGGTAAACATGTACTTTTATAAAGTATGGACATGATATTTCATAGAACATATGCGAATCCCTCATTCCATACTTGGGCACTTTTTGGATCGCGTGTTTGCAACCTGACGGGATGAAAATTGAGTATCTATTGTTCTGTGTCCTACAAATAGCACCTACACTTCTGCAATATACAAATTGATAGTCGGACTTGCAGAGATGAGTATCTATATAAACTATGGACATGATATTTTACAGAGCATATGAGGATCCCTCATTCCATACATAGCCATGTTTTTCATCCCAGGTTCGTGGCCTGGCGAGCTGAAAATAAAGTCTCTATTGTTCCATGTCCCATAAATAACACCCAAACTTCCGCGGTATACAAATTGACAAGAGGACCTACGGGATTCTTGGCTGAATATTGCATTTGTATTGTTATAGAACATATGTGGATCCCTCATTCCCTACTTGGGCACTTTTTGGGTCGAGGGTTCGCGGCCTGGCGGGCTGAAAATTAAGTATCTATTATTTGGTGTCCTACAAATAGCACCTAGACTTCCGTGATATACAAATTGACAGGCGGTCCAAGAACTTTTTGGGCTGTGAGATGAAAATTGAGTATCTATTGTTCTATGTCCTACAAATAGCACCTACAGTTCCATGATTTACAAATTGATAGCCGGACTTGCAGAGATGAGTCTCTATATAAAATATGGACATGAGATTTTATTAGGCACCTTTATTATCGTGGGTTCGCGGCCTGGCGGGCTGAAAATAGAGTCTCTATTGTTCTGTGTCCTACAAATAACATCCACACTTCCACAATATACAAATTGATAGAAGGACCTACAGGCTGGTTGGATGAACATTGCATTTGCATTGTTCTAGAACATATGCGGATCCCTCATTCCATACTTGGGCAATTTTTGGATCGTGCGTTCGCGGCCTGGCGGGCTGAAAATTAAGTATCTATTGTTCAATGTTCTACAAATAGCACCTAGACTTCTACAATATACAAATTGATAGGCGGTCCAGGCACTTTTTGGGCCGCGGGATGAAAATTGAGTATCTATTATTCTGTGTCCTACAAATAGGACCTATAGTTCCGCGATTTACAAATTGATAGCCAGACTTGTGGAGATGAGTCTCTATATAAAGTATGGACAAGATATTTTATAGAGCATATGTGGATCCCTCATTCCATACTTAGCCACTTTTTTAATCGCGGGTTCGCAAATTGGTGGGCTGAAAATAGAGTCTTTATTGTTTCGTGTCCTACAAATAACACCCAAACTTCCGAGATATACAAATTTATAGGAGGACCTATGGGCTGCTTGGCTGAATGTTTCATTTGTATTGTTCTAGAACATATGCAGATCCCCCATTCCATACTTGGGCACTTTTTGGATCGTGGGTTCGCGGCCTGGTGGGATGAAAAATAAGTATCTATTGTTTGGTGTCCTACAAATAACATCTAGACTTCCACGATATACAAATTGATAGGCGCTCCATGCACTTTTTGGATTGCGGGATCATGGCCTAGCAGGCTGAACAATTGAGTATCAGTCGGACTTGCAGAGATATACAAATAACACCTAGACTTCCGCGATGTACAAATTAACAGGCCGACTTGTGGACATGAGTCTCTATATAAAGTATGGACATGAGATTTTATAGAGCATATGCGGAGTCCCTATATGGACATGAGTCTCAACATTGCAGTTTCATTGTTCTGTGTTCTCCAAATAACACTCGGAGTTCCACGATATACAAATTGACAGAGGTACTTAAAGGCTGGCGGGTTCAAGTTTGTCATTGTTTACAGATGCTAATCCCTATCAACTATCTAACATATCTAAAATCAGAATTTTCAATACTATATTATTAATATTAAATTTCGATATTGCAGAATTTAATTAGACACGAAAGTTTTTGCAATCTGGTTGGGCGACTGATATAAAAGTTTTATGACAAACAAGCAATGCATAGTAAACATGTACTTTTAGAAAATATTGACAAGATATTTTATAGAGCATATGTGGATCCCTCATTCGATATTTAGCCACTTTTTTTTATCGGGGGCTCTCGGCCTGGCTGGCTGAACATTGCACTTTCATTGTTCTGTATCTTCCAAATAACACTCGGACTTCTGCGATCTGCAGATTGACAGATGGAATCGAGGGTTGGAAGGTTCAAATTTTCCATTGTTTATGAATGGAAATGCCTATAAACTACCTAACATATCTAAAAACATTAATTTCAATACTAAATTATTAATATTACACATTGATATTGCAGAATTTAAGTAGACGACGAAGTTTGTCCATTTTGGTGGACCGACTGATATAAAAGTTTTCTGACAAACGAGCAATACATAGTAAACATGTACTTTTATAAAGTATGGATATGAGATTTTATACAACATATGTAGATTCCTTATTTCACACTTGGGCACTTTTTGGATGGCGGGTTCGCAGCCTGGCGGGCTGAAAATTGAGGTTTTATTGTTCTATGGCATACAAATAGCACCTAGAGACCCCGATAAACTATCTAAAAATGTCATTGTTTACGGATGTTAATCGCTATCAACTATCTAGCATATCTAAAAACATTATTTTCAATACTAAATTATTAATATTAATTTTTGATATTGTAGAATTTAATTAGATGAGGAAGTTTGTACAATTTGGTCAGGCGACTGATACAAAGGTTTTCAGAGAAATGAGCAATACATAGTAAACATGTACTTTTATAAACAAACAATATTGTAACTTCACATGCAATCCTCTAACAATTTTGCATGCAACTATTTTCTTTCATGGTAGGACTGGAGCAACAACAAAATCTCAAAGAATAACAGATATTGGCCTCGACAGACATGGAAAATAACACAACTACATGTAGACCCGTGGGTGCAGGGGATGAACACTATAAAGTTCCCCAAATAAACAAGAATAATCCAAAAAAAGGAAAAAATAAAATATCCAACAACCGTCGCTGCACCCCAACCCTGGAAGGCCGAATCAAACAAAAGAAAACAACAAGGACCAAATTTTGGCGGGTTCAAAATTGAAATTGTTTAGGGATAATCATCCTTTCTAACTTTATCTAAAAACATTATTTTCAAATACTAAATGATTAATATTAACTATTATTCGTTCATTCAAATTATTCCAGGATATTAATTTTACCAAGTTCAACAAATAAGCAAAAATGGAAAACAACGACCAATTTGAATTTTAAGAGCCTCTTGTTGGTATGATAGGACAATTGCACTTCACACACTATATATTCGTTGATTTCAAATTATTTCAAAACAATAATTTGATCAAGTTCATCGATCAAGGAAATTTTCTAAAGCAGGCCACATAGTACAATTGCATCACAACACCATAGAAATTATCAAGCGGATCAACGTGCTAGCTGGCTAAAAAATTCAATTATATTGTTCTGTGTCCTCTAAAGAACAGTTCAAGTTCCACGGTATATAGATTGACAGACAAAGCAGATAACCAAGAACCAACAATACTTTAAACAGGCCACAAGCAAGTTTCCAGAAGCTTCCATAGAGTAGAACCCATCGACCTTTGCACCAAACAATTTGATATACAAAGAAAAGACGTCATCGGATTCATTTTCTCTTGCATCTGATATATGTTCCCAGTAGGAAATAATTGGGGCCATGCGATATATGGGGATTATAGAGATATGGACCAAGTGCAACAAACATTCATCTGGATGTTGAACAAATATTACAGAGACACATGAGGTATTTTTCGTTTCCTGCCAAAGTTTCATATATTTTATTTTTTCCACTTCTTTAGTTGATATGAAAAATTGCATTGTCCTCATTTAAGATGAATTTTATTTGTATCTGAAGTTGTCGCAGCATGTACACACAACTTTCCTTTTTTCTGTAGATACGTTTCATACGACAACTCTGCCAACTTAGGAAGAACATTTTGTAACAGAGGTTGGATAACCGTACAATGCATGGTTGTGTTTCCCATTGTTCGGATAACAACATTGACGCAATGTCCATATATATATGGAAAGTTTTCACCGCATCAAAGAAGCAACATAATTGCAGTTTGCACATACAGGCTCAAAGGGGGTTGAGTACACATTGGCTGCAACTAAAATACTTTCAACCTGGGAAAGCGATCAAATGGATTAATACATTGAATAATATAATACAAAACTGCACCCCCCCCTTTAAAAAAATTAAAATTAAACAGGCGCAAAAATTTGTTGAAGGCTATTTCTGTAAGCAAAGTGAAGATGATTTTGTGTATGTATATGCACAACAGTTGTAGAGCTAGCTAGTTTATTCCTATCCTCTACTATATATGCTCGCAACTTTGTTACAAATGTTTCCTGGGTTGTCTGAAAGATCCTTTCTCTAGCATCCCTCTTCTTTGTTATATTTTTGAACAACATAAGTGGAATATGCCCTCTATGAAATTGTTGTTCTATTGACGAAAACAAATCTGAATACGGATCCAACAATTGTAGCTACAACATGGAACACTGAAATATTTTTGTAACTTATCCGACATACATGCAGATGCGAAAGTAAAAGAAAAAAATGAATATGAAAAGTGGTACCATTGCCTTGTCGTTGTCTGACTCGCCATCCTTTATATGGAGAATGTGTTGTGAGCCAAATTTTCTTTCCAGTGTGACAACAGCCCCAATCGTTCCGATTGGGTAAATATCAATGCTCTATGTAAGTTGGATGATAGTCGAGTTCGAGACGAAGCAATATTTTGAACAAACAACGAGAATTTTTTTCACAATGCTTGTTTCATTTAGCGAAATAATTCGATCGCAATCACCACGGTCATATACTTTTTTGGGAAATATATTAGAATTTGTAATGGATATCCCATTACGTGGCAATATCTTTTCTGCATGTTTCTGGACAAGTTATGAAGGAATAGTCAGTGTCATTGTCATCATGGCATCCTTGTATGTTATTTCAGCATGCATAATGGATCTACTTTTATTTTCCTTGTCCAAGTAGGTGCTATAGACAACCCTTATGTCCCCGATGAACACTTTTCCACTTTGGCGGTTGTTCAAGGCCTCTATTGACAGTACTTTGGATGTTACAACTCTAGACCTGATGACATTTTTTGAACAAGAAAACTAAAGTAATTGGTAGTGTGCTACAAGTACACGCATATTTTTTTATGAACTATGGAGCCACAGTTTTGCAACCACACCTCTTAGTCTCTGGAACATGCAACACGTTCAGCGTCTCTCTTATACTTTTTGATACCTCTTGCAAGCTGCAAACCATGTATTGCAAATGGCATCAACATATCCTCCATGCCATAGATGAATATACAGCCCGAGAAATCTGTTGAGTAAACATAGTAAGAGAAAAGCATATGCATCTTTACCTTTGGCCCTGTCGGTCTGCCAATGTCGGGGATGACTGACTGCTCATGGTCATGTCACTAGTCCAACTTTTTCTGATGCAATCATGTGTAGATGAACATCAGGACTAAACAAGCATATACACTGTATATTGTCCATCGGAACGAAAAAATAACTGAAAAACTGTATGCATCTGAATTTTTTAACTGAAGTAATGTTTAACAGTAAACAAGGCATGAGCGCGGGGCACCATGGCCAATCTGTATATCGCGAACCCCTAGAAGCCAGCAGAGCAATCTTCAACCTGTCAGCCTAGCACCCGCAATCGAGAAAGTGGGTAACTATGGAATAAGGTAGGAGAAGGACCACATATGTCAAATAGGTAGTTCGCCAACCGACGCATGAAGGAATTTTCGAAAAGAAAACTAAGCAAATGAATTAGAAATTAAAAGGGATAATAGATAATGGGAAAAGTAGAAATAGGGAGGGAAGAAAGGCCCATTACTGCGAAGTGATCATTTTCAAGTCTAATATTATATGTCCCCACCCAGTTTATATATTTAATTTACCAACACACTTGCTATACCTTTTAGAAGATTGTAACACAAAATCCTCTACTGTTGCACAGAAGAAGTCATCGCCTTGTCCAAGCAACCTTTTTTTTCCAAGGCAGCAACATCGAAGAAGCAATGGATACGAAGGCAAGTTACTATGAAGATAGATATCTAAAAGAAAAATAAAAAGGTGTATTTACCTGCCAGAGAGTCGTTTGCCCTATCCAACGATTCTGTTTCTTTAAATACATCAATGCAGCGCAAACACAACGGACATGAACTAGAATAGTATGATGCATGTAACCAAGATAACTTACCATATAGGAAGACACACAACTAGTTTAACATATATACATACCATAAATGAAATACAAAACAACACAATATGAGACAATAGTACAAGTATCCACCTTTCTATATCCTCTTCAGCCGCTGCAGTCAAGACTCCCTCCTTTTTGTCAGCTACTCTATTTCTTTCAATGTGGGAACACACAGAATTCAATCAACATCAATGGAAGCTGGTATTCACCAGAGAACAAGAAATATGTGCATACAACAAAACTGACTCAACGAACAGTCTAGAAAGGAAGAAACACAAACCTTTGCACTTCTCTATCCATGGATGTAAACATGTAGATTATTTTTCCTTGCCCAAAATATATTACAAGGCACAAAATATTACACAATTGCATGGCCGCAGCTAAACGATTTCTGGTTTTCCCTGGCAATTTATTCAGATATTCCCTTTAACCATGTTCTTTATCCTCTACACAGACTGTTGTGCCCATGATACAAATTCTCAGTTTTTCATGGAAAGCTACCCAGACATGCTTCCAGACATGAAAATATAATCTTGCAGAATCTTTGTTGCACATATCATATCTCAACCACAACACAAATTGTATCGTGCACACACCAGTCTATGTAGAGGAGAAAGAACATGCAATTTCATACCCACACATATGACCATACATGGTTTATAAATATAGCCTGCATACATATGCTTTATTCTAACAAAAAAATAGCGGATATTGTAACTTCACATGCAATCCTCACACAATTTTGCATCCAACTATTTTCTTTCATGGCAGGACTGGAGCAATAGTAAAATCTCACATAATAACAGATACCGGTCTTGGAAAACATGGAAAATAACACAATTGCATGTCGACTCATGGGTGCACGGACTGAACACCGTAAAGCGCCCCAAATAAACAATAACAATCCAAAAAAAAAGAAAAAAAAAAGCTCCAACAACTGCTACAACACCCCAACCCTGCAAAGTCGAATCAAACAAAAGAAAATAGCAAGGAACAAACCAGAGAGGAAGAACTAACAAGTTGAACTGCACCCCAAGGGCCCCAAAGCGTAAACCCCAGAGAAACAAATTGAACCAGCAACCCATGAACCAACGAACCAGCAAGAACCACTGAGCCAGTGAACAATATATATGTATCTCCAATGATTACAAAACTACACTCCAAGCACAGAAGGAACCATAAACATACAAGGAACATGCAACTACAAATAAACAAACATTCTACTTGCAAACTTCAAACACTGAACAACAAATAAGGAATACAAAATGAAACTATGGCATCCAAACTTACTCTGAAATAATGAAATGTAGAAGCGCAGGTCGAATCGTGAGCAAAACAACAACAAGCAACAACCAAGAAACCATCGAAGAAGAAACACTCACCGAACCAGTAAACAATGTATCTAGCTTCAATGGCGGAACAAGGATGAAACATACAATGGCTATTCAATTGGCGGTGGACAAACAAGACTGTGCAAATTCACTGTAACTGTATAGAAAATTTCGAGGAAAAATGTACTCCGAGAAGCGTATTTACATAAACATTTAAGACTGTCAAGTTGTCTGAGGACCTTGCGTATGAAAACATTTAAGTTGTCAGGGGTGTTGGAGGATGACGCGTCATGCAAACATTTACACTGCCAGGTCTATCGAGGCATCTCGGAATTAGTGTCAATACATTTCAACAAATATACATCTGTCAAAGACACTCTACACTTTGGAATTCTCAATCACTACAAAGCTTGGATATCAAAACAATTCAATATGCTTAGTACACATCAAAACCTATGGATATATTCGGCTAGTAGAAAATTCTAATACAAACATTCGAATTAATGCTAGCATTAATCAACCTTCAACCAATATAGAGGAAAAATATATGATTAAAAAATATTGTCTATGAGAAAAACTTTGGATATGTTGCCATATAGTACATTGGAAATAGTGAAGCCGGTAATAAGACCTCCAATCTCTTATACAATCAGAGCAGTACATATGTGTTATATGCTTTTAATTCCATAGCTCCAACAATAGGTATTGTGCAAATATTTCGGGTCAAAGGACAAACTAATATGTAGTCAATGCATTATCGATCGCTATAATCCCTCTATGCCTATGGTAGGGACTAATAACAACATTAACAACTAGTTGATTAGAATCCCAACAAATTAAGTAATGGTAAAATTGTGTAAAATTATAATGTGAGTTTAGGCATTAATATATAAAAAAAGTGTTAACCGTTGGTTGATTAGAATCCCAACAAATTAAGTCATGGTAAAATTGTGATATGAGTTTAAGCATTAATATATAACAAGAGTGTTTATATATATATGTGTGTGTGTGTGTGTAAAATCACTTATATAACAAATTTAGTATTTAGATGAAGCCATTTATCATAAATGCAATAGTACTTGGACCTTTTAGTCATAAATGCATGAAATCATTTGATATTTACATGAATGCATTTACCATGGAGAATTATTAAGTATAATGAAATTAGGTAATGATTAGGGTTAATATTATTCTTATTAAAATCAAAATTAGGGTTAAAGTTATATGATACTTTGTGTTATTTGTATTTGGATTTAGTTTATAATAATAAGATAATAATAATAAAAAATTGAATTTTAAAAATTGAATTTTAATCATAATAATAATTTAATCATTTTAATTTAATTTGATGTATTATTTTATTAGTATATTAATGTTTTTATATTTAGTAATGTATTTATTAATGCATTAAATATATTATTAATGTATTTCTTTAATAGTATATTAATACTTTAGTAATGTATTAATTAATAGTGTACTAATGCATTTTATGATTAATATTTTAAATTAATGTATTATTTAATTAATAAATTGCATTATACATTAATGTATATTAATATTTGGATTTATACATTATATTAATTATATTAATGTAATAATGTTTTATTAATGTATAATGCAATTTATTAATTAAATAATACTATAATAATGTATTATTTTATTAGTGTATTAATACTTTATTTTAATCCATTTGAATCATTTTCTAATCTTTAAGAAAGATTGTAAATTTGTAAATATATTTAACTTTGAGAAAGATTGCATTTTTTTTTATATATATTTAGATTTTAAAAAATATTTATTAATGAAATAATAAGAGTAAACTATATTTTTAGGTTTTTAGATTATATAACTATTTGTTAATAAAATAATTCTAATAAACTATATTTTAAGTTTTTTATATAAGTAAATAAAAATATTCAAATAATAATAATAATAATTACATCAAATAAATAAGAGATTAAGTTAAAAATTTAACATTATTAAATAATTATATTATTTATTTTTTAATAATAAAAAGTGTTTAATGAAAATCAAATGTCTAATAAATATATTATATAGGTTCAAAGTTTCTATATTTTTCATAAAGGAAACACTTTGTTAGATTTGTTTTTTAAACTTCTTCAAAATTTCATTTTCATAATATGTCGAACAAAACCCAATCTTGTTATGTGATGAACGTGTCGTGACATTGCAATCTAGCAAACAAAACCATAAGTTACAACGTGATTAATATAGTAATGTTGCAATGTGTTGAACATAGTAACATCACATAGTCACAAACATAGTAATGTTGAAATATGTCGAACATAATAATGTTGCAATTTGTTGAACATAGTAAAATCGCAATGTAATGAACATAAACTAACATCACAATTTGACGAACATAGGCATGCCATCTCAATGTGAAAAGTTACGTTGCAATCTGAGGAACATTTACAAATTTCACAATGTGTCGTACATCGTCTTCGTGTTCTAGTGTGATGAACATTTCCTTATGTTTGTATGTGACACACATATCCCAACATCAATATGTGATAACATTTCCAAATGTCACAATGCGTCGAACATAGAAACATTGCAATCTACGAAACATAGTAATCTCGTAATGTGATGAACATATATGGACGTCACAATGTGACGAACATATATCTGAATCGTAATGTGACAAACATATATGATTATTACAATGTGATGAACATAGCCCTATCATCGTAGTATGAAAAACACTTCCATGTCCTCGCAATGTGATGAATATAAATGAATTTCATAATGTGATTAACATTTCCTTGTCATCGTAACGTGATAAACATTTCCCTATTATCACAATGTGACAAAAATATTTGTCGATCGCAATGTTAAGAAGATAGCCCTGTCATCAGAATCTGACGAACAATTGACCTTAATACAATCAAGTTCACTATGGAGGTTGAAAATAATGATAGTCTTCCTTTTCTAGATGTCAGAGTCTCAAAAAGACCTGATGGATCCTTATCCCATCAAGTTTATAGGAAGAAAACCCACACTGAACAATACCTTCATGCTGATTCCCATCATCACCCCTCCCAAAAATTAGGTGTTCTAAACACCTTAGCCACTAGAGCCTTCAGAATTTATGATGATGAACACCTAGAGGAAGAGAAAAATCACCTCCTCAATGTTTTTAAAAATAATGGCTATAAAAAACATCAGGTAATGAAAGCCTTTCAAAATGCCACCAAAACACCTAGGAATAAAGAACAAACAAATAATGATGTGTCTAAGGTTTACTTACCCTACATACAAGGAACAACATACAAACTTGTGAGGATTTTAAAGAAGAAAAACATTGGGGAAACTTTCAAACCCCTAAACACTATTAGGAATTCCCTTAGGTCGGTCAAAGACTTTGTTGATCCCATCGAACATAAAAGCGTCTATATGATTCTGTGTTCATGTTGTAAACAATACATAGGTGAAACAAGTTGTTCTTTTAGAATTGGGATTCAAGAACATGTCTCTGACATCAAACACAATCGCACTCGTCCCTTAGCTCTTGCAGAACACTCAGATAAAACTAAACATCACATTTGTATTGAAGAGACCAAAATCCTTGCCAAGATAGATCACTATCACAATAGAAAATTCAGAGAAGCAATCAAAATTGAAAAACAACCTAATAATCTAAACAGAGATGATGG
>SNQJ01S0040972.1:48437-61525 GCA_010110895.2 Picea sitchensis
AAAATTGAAAAACAACCTAATAATCTAAACAGAGATGATGGATGGAAAATTAGTCAAAATTGGATCCCTACCCTAGCCAATATGAATAATTCTAAATATTAATTTATAAACATTTTCTAGTGGGCTCTTATTAAATAAAAAAAAATTAATAAACAAACAATTATAATTCCTTAAATTTTATAATTCTTGATTTCATTTTCAATAAGTCGACTCCTTATAAAAACTTTTCGAGTATTTATATACCTGTTATATCATTTTTCTTTCATTTCTCACAAACTTATGCGATTAATCCGAAAGAATTATCAATTATTAAAGTATTAAGATCAATGTATTACTACTTTATTAATATTTTAGTAATGTATTTATGAATGCATTTAATGAATTAAATGTTATTTGTTTTATGAATGTAATAATGTATTAGTAATGTATTAGTTAATTAATACATTGCATTACACACTAATGTAAATTATTATTTTTATTTATAATAATAATAATAATAATCTATTTTTAAGGTCATGGTCCACCCAACGATTTGAACCTGTGACCTCTTAAGAGGAAACACGTGTTCTTAACCATTAGGCCCACTCAGGCTGTATTATACATTACATTAATGAATAATGTATTATTTTATTCACGCATTAATATTTTACTAATGTGTTAATGTATTAATAATTTAGTAATGTATTTTTTTAAATGCATTAATGTATTAATTAATTAAATTAATAAATTCCAATATATATTAATGTATGAATGCCATTCATAGTCATGACTATGAAAAACTATGATCATGGTCAACTATAATCAATCATGGTCATTTTCAATAAATGTATTCATTTTAGATAAATGTATTAATATACAAATTAATTAATACATTTACATTATTAATGTTTCAATCAATTAATATGATACATTATAAAGTAATGTAAATTAATACTTTAAATATATTTTGACTCAAGATTTATGTGGTGATTGTTTTCAAAATTATTGTTTATTGGTGTTTCAAACAACAGTGACTTTAACATCACAGAGTGGCTTAACACACTCCATCATTGATTGTCCTACACCTCCGTCACCGATTGTCCTACACCTCCAGAACCATTGCAATACATTTTCATTTTCTATCATATTTAAAATTATTTACCTAGTTTATGCTGATATAATCTAAAAACTTCCACATATAACACAACTTTTTAAAACAAAATTTGGTTGTCTAAAATAACCTACTAGTTATTTTAAAAGGGGCAGACCCATAAGTGGTTTTTAGTGACACCCTTTTCAATTTAGATAATATTTCTAGGAAGATCAACATCCCATAGTTTCATGTGTCATCAAGTAGCATTTAAGGTTATTTTTTTCCAAAAAACAATAATACATTTTTTTTTATTCATTTAAAAACAATAATACATTTTTGTCTATTCATTTAATTAAAAGAATATACATGTAAGAAAATATTTCTTATCTATGTTAATAGAATAAGCATTAATACTTTATTATAATCCCTGGATTACATGATATGATTTTATTAAGAAATTTATGTAGAAATTATTTTCTAATAATATTTTTAAAAAATGAATAGTAAAGATTTTTTTTACATTGAGAATAGATTTACATTTAATACAACATATTTAAAAATAATTTATCAATTAAAGAGAAATAAAGAGAGGGATCAAATTTATTAAATATAAACTTTTTTTAATTCTGTTTAATTTTTTTCATTAAACATAGTAAAAATTTCACTTTAAAAATAAGAAATAGAGAAATCAAATTTGTTAAATATAACTTTTTTTTTTTAATTTTATTTCATTTATTTTTTTTCATTAGACATATTAAAAATTACACTTAAAAATAAATTTTAATTTATTGATGATGTAAATTTAAAACAAATCTAACTTATATAAAAACAAAAAGAAAAAGAAATAAAAATACCACTTAAATAAAAAGAAAAATAAATAAAAATACCACTTAATTGCTCATTTAAAAATTACACTCAAAAATATTTATTGATGATCTAAATTTAAAACATATCTAGCTTATATAAAAAATAAAAAAAATGGAAATGCCACTTTAATTAAAAACTAAATCGAATTGCTAAATCTTTTTAAAGTTTTGCATTAACTAATTTTCACAAAAGAGTTAAGTCAGTCTTTCTTTATAACAAAGAATTAGAGGATGAAATAATTATACTTATATGTCCCGTATTTGTCAAGAACAATAAAAGAAATGCAAAAAACATGTCCCCACCTCCAAGTTTAAGCCTTAATTGGTAAAATTAATATGTTCGTATCATCCACTTTGCATTATGTGTTCACGAGGGTGTAATCCATCAAGACTGCAGAGCTTTTCAGATATGATCTGTATGGTTTCACAGACAGTGGTTTATTATTGAGAAGATAGACGCATCTAACTCCCCTGTCATGCGATGATACTACGCATTGGAACCCAAATTTCTTTATCTAATATCACAAAGTGAAAAAATACAACAGAGACTTGTGCAACAATCTACAAGAATACATTTTCTACAAATTCCAGTATTACAATATCATGCAGAAGGGCTTGACCAAAAGGATGATGATTCATCTCTTCATTCCCATATCTCATATTGAATTCCATTGCATGTATTCTTAGTACAAAACAAACTAGTACGGAGTTCAAACGTCTATTCAAGTTCCAACACAACATACAAAAATCTCCGTCAAAAACGTCATTCAGCACCCTGCAAACATCATTTGTTGCATTTTCAAAGGTAAAATGTAAAACTGGGTCTCCAGATCCATCAAAAACATTTCAATGAGATTGAGATGCGAGAAAATATACGCAAACCAAATAGATAGAGCTACAGTAAAAGCTTCACATATGAGAGAATATCGCAAAAGAAGTAGCAGAGCTAGATATGCTAAGGCCACCAAATACTGTTTACTTCAAAAGCATGCACTGAAATACCAGAGAGAAAACGATCTGATAAACCGGGTAGTTCCCAGAACATTGTTTTCTGCAACATTTTCCCTTCCTCACTCCAAACTGCAACGCTGCTGGTGAGTGGCACAAAGGCTAAAACACAGCCACTCTCATTGATTGCAATGTCCATACAAAACGCCAGGCTTCTCAAATCGTGCTCTTTGACCAATGTGTTTACTGCACACCATTTCTCTCCTTTTCCTTCATCTGCACTAAGTTTCCATAAAGAAAGCTGCCWCCCACAAACTAAGATGCCCTCACAGGCACCAGTAGCATRTGTAGTAAAAAGTTTAKGTGACAACAGGTCGTCTGCTAAGTCCCGTGGCCCGCAGATCGTGTTCCATWGTCTCTGTTCCACATCGAAAGAAACTATGCTGAAAATCTGCCCTTCATCATGTATTTCATTTACCCAATAAAATTTTCCGTTTGAATAAATTCCCTTTCCTTGAGGCCGAACTAAACCGTCGGCAGTGGTCTCCAATTGAATCCATTTATTAGTCTTCGAATCGTACATCTCCAGCTCTATATCATTCTCTGCTGTAGAGTTCCTTCCTATGCCCATCATTTCTATCATCAGAGTATCGTCTGCAATCTCCATATCGTTTGCTGTAGAATTATTTCCTATGATGAGAGTACAACCGGTACCGCATGTATCAAAAGCTAGACAAATGAAATCCCACCTTGTATGTTCACCACGCTCAGGAAGTTCTAACCATGTTTTAGTGACAGGATTGCATATGTAAATTTCATCTCCTCCACAACAACAACAAAGTAAGCTCTTGCAACTGGCCACAACATGAACAGGGCTGGGTAGAAATTCCAAAGACAATCTGTGGAATTTATAGCTACTTTCTGTGCTAATCCACAGATTTTCCAGAAAGGGTTGGTAAAATGGGTCGGTGAAGGTGAATGGGTTACATTCCTGAACAATTAGAAATGCGGGAGTTGAAGAGACGGCTGTGGTGGACACTAACCGTTTGAATTCCAACGACTGAAACATTTTCTTCCAACTTTTGGAAACTGCACGAAACCTCATAATGCTTTTCATGGGGAGTCTTGCCAAAATTTGAACTAACAAGTCTTCTGATAATCCCTTCCATATCTCTTCTGCCATTTTGCTACTCCCTTCCATATTTGAGTTAGCGTTCCGGTGCCTTGTATGGTCCTGTCATTATATCATGTTTCTGCTTATGCAGAGGACTGTGCTGATGCATGAATACGCAATAATAATTGAAAGCGCGCTACAAATGTAAATGTACTTATAGAGGCGATGTCATCAATACACAATAACTATTCATGAATCGAAGCGAATTCAATTATTAAAGTACGAGGAGGATTGCCTGTACTGCCTGTACGTTGCAATCCCTTCCATTCAATAATCTTGTGAAGTAATAATTGCTAACATTCAGCTTGAATTTAGTGTTTTGATTACCATTGTCATGTTTTCATTAACCTGACAAGAATATAATTATTTTTAGACCGTTGCATCCACGAAAACATTCAGTAGTTACTACCTCCAAAGGGAGCTTTACAAAAGCTAATTTCATGACCTCTTAATGGAGATGGCTTCCATGGGATACTTCACAGACTCTTTCATGGATACCCCATTGCAACATTCATGCAAGGCGAACTAATAAAGAAATGAACTAACGGGAAAAAAAGCAAAAAAATTTGTTAAAGTACGAAACTAATTCAATTGTTAAAGTACGAGGAGGATTGTCTGTACCTTCCCTTCAATAGTTTTATCAAATAATAATTGCTAACATTCCGCGTGAAATAGTGTTTTGATTACTACTGTCATGTTTTCAATAACATGACAAGAATATAATTATCGTTTTGACTGTTGCATCGATGATAACATTAAGTATATATTTATTTGACCCCGTATTCGGGCTGCTACCTCCAAACGGAGCTTTACAATGGCTGATTTCATGACCTCTCAATGGAGATGGCTTCCATGGGATGCTTCATAGCCTCTCTCATGGATACCTCGTGGTTGGCTCAATAACAACAGTCATGCAAGCCGAACTAATGAAAGAAACGAAGTTGGGAAAAAATGCAAAAAAGTTTGCAAAGTAGCTATAGTTCTATTTTATGGATATTGTTGAAGCTCTCAATCTTCCATAACAAATGGAAAGCTCAGCCATGTTCAAATCCTTACCCGCGGACATGAATGAGAAAACCATGAGATTGGAGTTAATCTTGCTAGGATGATTCATAATTTTCATCCATATTTCCAATTTGTATCATCATATTTGTATCATCATGGTCATCTTTATTCCCAACTTGTAACTCATTAATAACTCCCTCCCATTAGACATTATAAAATGGAATATCCTACTTTGAGGTCTTTCTTAAGAAAATAAAACTTGAACTTATTAGTCATAGTTAGCAATAGTATCACGGCCAAAACACCTTAGACTTATTGGTCATAGTTAGCAATATGATGCAGGAGCATGGTTCTCGGGAGCATCACCCAAAAACATTTCAATTATGTACAAGTCGATTTAGAATAAATAAAGATAGTTACAACTCTACTATGCAGTTGGTGCTATGACTCCTTGTTACAAATGATAGTGATGCAACTCCATGCTACCAAATTCTATGTTGAAACTCCACACTACAAGATTATATGTTGCACGATACATGATTCTAGGTTGCAGTTCAGCGCTACAGGATTTATGGTCGAATTTTTATGCTGCTACTCAACATTTTCATTCCAATTTCAATCCACATGATTCATGAAGATTGAACGCCTAGTGACAATCACTAGTGAAAGAAGAGTGACAATCACTAGTGAAAGAAGAGGGAACAAATTTTGAATTGGAGAAATAGCTCGACAATGAACCGCCGTGACTGTTCATCTTATCAATGAATAGAAATGAATCAACAAATGAGGCATTGGGAATAAAAAGAGAGGGGAAAAGGCATTGACGGGTTGATGAATTAATGAAGAGTTGAATGGAGATTCACTAGGGGGCCGATTGAAGTGGTTCAGAGTGCCATAGAGAACGAGATCAAGAAAAGTGTAATATCCTTGCTATTTTTTTTGGATTTTTATTCATTTAAGTGGTGAAGACCTTTTGTCAAATAGTTAGATTCTCTACTCACTTTCCCATTTAATAACCCTTTTCATGTTTGTTGTAATGTATTTCTACTACAAGGTTTCCACAAAGTTAGTCAAATAGTTAGATTCCCTACTCACTTTTCCATTTAATAACCATCTTCATGTTTGTTGTAATGTATTTCTACCACAAGGTTTCCATCAAACACTTTGTGTACACCCTTAAGACTCAGGTAAACCATCCATATTGTTGTTGTTAGTTTATGGTTTGTTGATTCGGGTTTTCTCGATGGAATGTCAATATACACACATGTGTTTGGCACCAAATAATGTATACAATGAAAATAAATATGTCATCCATGGTGCTATATAATTAACTCTATCAAATGACCATAAAGATATCAAAAACAAAGTTATTTATCTATTAAATTGTAGACCTATTACATAAGAAGAATATTGATATGGTTCAGATCCAATCTCTATTGGAGCATGCAACTCATACAACCTCCAAATCAAACCCTCTCCAAAGAGAATAGTTTCGAGCATATAGAACTACTTGACCCTAGCAACAATATAATTCTTCTCAACAACAAATGACAACAATTGAGAATTGACACAGATGAGAGTAGAGAATGATAATGTCAATGAAATGGTTGATATATTGGCCCTTTTGTCCCACCAAAGTGCCTTCACTAACAACCACAAGTTCTACTCCCAGAATCGCTACCAACTAAGAAACTCAACCCCAATAGAGTCACTCAACCCTCTAATAGTGAAATCGCCCAACCATAAATATACTTCGACCAACAAGAAAATCTCGTCCCTCTAATCAAGAGACTCACCCAAAAAATGAAGAACTCGGCCCAGATTTGAAGGAATCAACCCATCACATAAAAAGCAATCCAACAAATAAGTTTATAGAATTTAAATTAAGGGAGTCATGTATGATCACAGTCTATAGGAAACCTCCCTAGCATTAGTAAATCATGCCGCCAATAGCAACACATACACCCACAAATGAAGGGACTTATGCACAACAAACGCAACCCATAAATGAGCTCCTCCCACAGCAGATTAAAGGCACTGAAAGTGACCTAGCAAGAAAAGACTCAACCACTAGGTAAGCAGCTTGTCCCCCACTCTCAAAAACACGCCCCAAACTCCAAATGCGGCCCCCAAAACTCAAGAGAATGTAGCCACCACACACAAAAAAGAAACCACAAAACAACTTTCCCTCTTCAATCCAAAACAATCTATGCAAATAAAAACTCAACTTCTAAATGAAGAAATCTCGGCCAAATTGAAGCACAATGAATAAATCTGAATGATCCTTCCTCTATGATCAACTAGGGTAGATAGTTTCACCATCGAACCCAATTCCAAATTCCTCTAGGGTTTTTCATCCCAAGAGCCAAGCCACAAGATCTCTCTCAATTGTTTTTTAGAAAATAACAAATGCATAATGATAGGGGGTGCCCTCATTCTCCTTTATTTCCTTGTTTACCCTTTTCGTACCTTTTTACACTTGAATAAAGTAAAGTTACTTTATAAACTCAAGTCACTTAAAACACATTTTTAATGCTTTACTCAATGTCAATTTAGAAATATAACATTTTATAACCAAGTGACATCAATAAATCACCTTGATGCCCTTTTCTTTATTGTCTATAGTCTACAGGATTCAACTAGGCTACTAAACCAACCATATGGAATGATCACTTGGAAAGGGACATTACAATCCTCCCTTCCCAAAATTTATTTCCCTCAAGCAACCGCAAACCAAGATGTTGCAAACTTTTCACACTCTCTCACATGGCATCCCCTACCAGCCAATCCCTCCACCTGACACAGTATTTCCTGATCAATCCGCTCCTTTATTTCCTTCATCTGACATCCAAAATCTCCTAGGGAGTCAATATCATCTGTCCCCTCTCATATAGTGAGATAACTCTATGGAAGAGGTAACATGTGGTCCACATGCCTTATTGAGGTATGACACATGGAAAACATTGCTAATCTAGCTTCCCTATGGAAACTCCAACTCATAATCTACCTCTCCAATTCTCTGGGTCACCCTATAGGGACCATAAAGGCACAAATTCATCCTCTTAGCACCACCTCTTCTCAATGGAAACAGTCTATGTAGCTACACCCATAAGAAAACCATGTCTCCAATCTCAAAAATGTGCTCCACCCTATGCATATCTACATACCTCCTCTGCTAATCCTGGGTGGTCTATAAACTATCATGAGTGGTGTCATAGCATTGCTCACATAAATGTAACCACTTTATCCATGACCTCACATATTCATGCAGATACCTTTCATCCCGTTGGTTCAGTATCTTTTCTTGACCATGATTCTGAGGGTAAAAACTAATATTGGGAGTCAAGTATGTGCTTGCAAATCTAAACAACCCCTGGAAACTTGCATTATGAAACCTATTGTCCCAATCACTGGCAATGAATCTGAGATGCTCATGGACAATAAATATCTCCCCACAAGATAGTATTGTCACCTATGTTGCCCCATACTACGAATAATTCACCGTGAAGTGTGTGGACTTTGATAACTGGTGAATCGCTACACACATACCATCTACTCACTGCACCCTCGATAAACATATGATGTAATCTACCAACATGCTTTCCCACTCTCGCTTAGAAACATGCAAATATTGTATCAACTCTATTGGATGAGTGTTCCCTAACCTACTATGCTAACAAGTCGTATGCTCCCCCATATCTCTCAACAAAATGTCTGCAAAGTCCCTCCATGCAAACCTCTCTCAGATCTTCTTGTAAGTGATAAAGTCACCACGGTCCAAAAATAGCCTGTAAGATGTGAATCATCCTCTACCCATAGTGTTGATTTGCAAGGTGTTAACACAAGAACCCACCTGACCGCCCTTGATGCACCAAGTAATACTAAGTTGTAGAAACTCGGTCGACTCCTCAGAAGACTGCTCCTCCAAGAAACCAATCCTAAGCATCCCAAGAGTAAACTCCAGAAAGTGAAAAATGGCCATCTCACCTATATCGGTTGTTGAGTTGTCAAACATTGCAGTACTAGAGTCCCAAGCTAATATCCAAGAGGAACCATCATGTTGATGTTGCATCCCTCTGATCATAATCGTCCGACCTCCATGCTCAAACTGCACTCTCCTTCCATGGTATCCACTATCATGAATCATACTCATCTGAGGCATCTCATTGAAGTGAAAACTTTCCAATCCACATCTATATTTGATCCTGAGTATCATGAGATAAAAACTACCTCACCATACAGAGAAAAAAATTCACAACTCCTCTCACAACATCCCCTCAATGATGTAGACCAGTAATTATCTCAACTCTGTCAGACATCAACCTCATCTGAAGCAATACATTATTCAAATGAATGCCTGAATCCCACCACCAAATTGGATGTTCACCATTCCCAGTGACTGCTACAAAGTCCAAATGAAATAACTTTGTCATGGCCATAATCCCACCTGTCTCATCCAACTAAATCAGGTGAACCTCCCATGTCCTATTATATATAATGATGGCATCAAATAACAACAATAGATTCCTCTACCACTTCTTGCAATATTAGAAAGTTACTAGTGCATTGGTCAACCCCAAGGTCATGACAAAGAAATCATAATGAATTATGGAAGTAGACCTATGAGTATCCTTCTCCCTGGCCATCATCCAATGATATCATAGATGAATATCGATCATCGAGGGATATGTTGCTCGATGAGGCTCACACATCCACTCACCGATATTGGCTAACCTCAACTCAATGCTGTGCTTTAGAATTATGTTGGGAGGTCTCCCTTGAGGAAACGCCCCAAAACTCCAATGTACACTATTGTGTGCCAATGAATACCCCTGCATATTGTTTCCTATCACTAAATTATCCTCTACCATCATGTGTCCTGTAGGAGCTACTGTATCCATCACTCTACTAGTGTCGCATGGACCCGTGTCCTAGAGTGTGTCCATGTTTGTCATATAATTGTCCACCCAATATATGCATGCATATAGTTCCTTATGGACTAGTCCACAAGGAATGTGCTCAACCATCGCCTATGTAGATAAGCCCCGAGCCTTTAGTGGGCTCTCCAAAATAAATAGCTCATGATCCCCACAATGAAAAATAAGAGTATAGTCAAAACCCTCTATATCATACCTCTCCTCAAGCACCTGCAACTATGAGTGCTCCTCATATGGAATCGTCACAAGAGGCTCCTCTCTCAAATAATGGGTTCCACTCATGCCCTCATGTGTCACGACTACCAAAGATGATGGAGTATCTTTTGTAAGTGATGAAGAGCGTGCCAAAATCAATTGGTAACAAAGCTCCTGAACCTCCCTTTCCTTATGTTCAACAAACTTGACAGAAAGATCCATATCCATGAACAATTGCAAGTAATATTATTTAATTTGTTCTAGTGCTTCTTTGATTATGCGCAACTACGCACTAGTCACTCCACTTGCAACTCCTTTTTGTCTCTCCTCCATTTTTGTTTTCCCAATAACATCTTCAATGAACTTATGGGCACCATTTGCCCTTGCCAACGCTTATGTTAGCACTAGAAGTCACCTCCAGATTACGTTGGAGGTAAGCCCACTACCCATCAGAGTTTTATGTCATAGGTTGGTTTTAAAGAGGTCAAATGGGCGTAGACTCAAGATGATATCGATTTAACCCAGAAAACTGGACTGGTATGCACATGCAAGTGAGGTATTAATTAAATTCAGTCATTAAGTTGGAGTAAGGGTGAATAGAGGTAAGAATTTGGTGAGGAGAGTCTAGAGGTTTGTCGTAGACATCAGGTCTTCCAATAGCCTAAGGAGGAAAATATTTGAATACGAGATCCTCTTGGATTCAAAACTTTAGGAAATTGAAGAACGTAAATAACAACACTGCAATCAAACATACATTACAATACAGTCAAAACAATCCATGTGAATCCTTCAATCATGGACACTTCAGTGTCAGAGGCAAATAAGATGAAAAATATGTTGACTCTCATTAAACAAGAAGTCTCATATCAAAACACATAACCAGGGAATCGAAGTTCTTCATCAAAAGTTTTACAATACGGGAGCATAGTTCAACCATCGACCTTAACAAAATATCAAAACTGCCTATATATACTAAAAATTGTTGCAACTACCAGGAGCATGATCAGGCCCCTGCATTCAAAGTTCTAGTCGTCCCCCGCTCTGTTAGACTGTGCAAGCCTTCTCATGCCAGATGCGAGAGAGGCACAGTTATGCATTTTACAGGAAAATCCACCCAGGAGGAAGCTTCGGGTGGATAGTCTACCTTCATGGCTGCTCTTTGCAATGCTTTCCATTTATGGGGTTAGACAAGGTCTCAAGTTCCATTCTTATTTTCAATAACTTCCTTCATTGGGATCAGGACGAGGCCTGACACCCATGAATGTTTCTAGGTGGTGCCCATGACTTCTTCATGAATGTTTCTAGGTGGTGCCCACGACTTCTTCAAGTCAATCTTGACGCCTCGAGGCTCTACAAATCTTAATTTTGAATGGAATCTCCTCTGTTGAAAATTGAACTTGCTCGCTCACTTTATTTGAGTTCATATTAGACCGCTCTAAGTGTTGTGCGTTGCTCTCATGGATGTGGATTGTGACCCTTGACAACTTTATGTGATAACTTTTGACCAAGGGGTCGAAAACACACCCTTTGATTGGATTTTGAGGGTGTTTGAGTTGTTCAAACCTCAAACATTTTCATTCTTCCTATGGAAATCATGGGCATAATGCCACATGATTTACACCACAATGCTCCTGAGGGTAAACCTTAATTACTACTTGAATCCTATGAAGTAGGCTGCAAATTCATGTGTTAACAACTTGTACAATTTTCTCCTCCGTGACCAATAATTGGTCCTTCATGTCCTGCACTGTTGAAGGACTTTCTTCATATTCATCATAATGGCATGGGCTATCCCACCATTGATTTTCTATTTTTTTTCCACTATAAGAATACCACCCTTATCAAAACCAATTGTCTCACTAGATGATACCATGTAATCTTCAAAAGGTGGGGTAACATCATGATCAAGCACAACATAGTTACCAACTTAATGAGAACTCTCCAGAGTTCTCGTTTTTTGGGGGGTCCAATTTTTTACCTCGTTTTTAAAAATGGTGCTACCAGTAGCACCCCCTCTCTGTTTTTAGATGATTTTTGATATTTTTAATTTTTCGATCCCCAATGTTTCCACATTATTTTTTTCAAATGCTCATTTTTCATCTATTTTCAATTTTTTCTATATATATATATTATTTTTATTCAACTCCATTTTTAGTCTTTTTTTCATGCTTCTTTCAATCTTAAAAATGTTTTTTACCATTTACTTTTTCGAAGTTACGATTTTTCATAGAATTTTGTCTTCTTAATTAATTTATTGTTCCATACTTTTTAAATATAGTGAAAAACATCATTTTTAACACATTGTTTACCTTTACTTCAATAAATAAAAAAACATTGTAGTTAAATAACACCAATTTTAAATACTGATAAAAAAAATACACATTTTATAGCCATATATCATAAAAAACCTATACATTTTGGTACATATTCCTTAAAATAACATGTCAAATAAAGCATTTTTATGGACATAATTGAACAAAAAAGATCTAAATTTAAAAAAATATATATCATTTTCTTTCATATTTTCATACATTTGAAGGAAAAAAATGACAACATTTAATAAAAATTTCCAATGTATAGTGATTCACATACAAATAAAACGAAAAAAAGAAACAATAAAAAGATTCATCAGAAAACAAAAAGAGATACATCTTTATTCTTATTTTCAAATATGAAAGTCAAATCATTACAGTTATAACTCGTCAAAAATTTGCAAAAATTTGCAAAACTGAGCATCGTCTTCAAAGACATCTTTAAACTAATCAACAATATCATATATCCCAAATTCATCATGATCAACAGACACATCATCTTCTTCTTCGACGTCATTTTGTGCTTCCATTGTGTCATTCTGTTCTTCCATTGGTTCTTTGATATCTGCAAGTTCTCCA
>SNQJ01S0040972.1:76117-92146 GCA_010110895.2 Picea sitchensis
GATCCTCGATCGGATATAATCCTCTTAGGCACGCCATGCAGCCTCACAATCTCACTGATGAAAACTCTAGCTATGTCAGGTGCCTGATACGTCATACACACAGGAATAAAGTGAGCCCTCTTCATCAGAGTGTCTACTACTATGAAAATCAAGTCATGTCTCCTTGCCGTTAGTGGCAATCCAACAATAAAATCCATCGAAATAACCTCCCATTTCGATTCTAGAATGGCATGTGGTTGTAGTAATCCTACTGGGTGTGTATGTTCAACCTTTACTTGTTGACATTCTAGACATCTGGCCACATAGTCGACTATGTCGGCCTTCATTCCGTTCCATAAGAATAAGGGTTTAAGGTCTGCCCTCATCTTCATGATTCCTGGATGAGCCATGCATACTACTCTATGAGCCTCGCTTAGGATCAACATCCTCAACTCATCGTTTGGCGGTACGTAGATCCGACTTTTAAACCTCAATAAGCCATCGCTATCAAATGAAAATCCCTCAAATCATGGTACCATCATTGTGTTTTGTTCGATAAAACCCTCGACCTCCTTGTACCAGTCATCATCACACTGTAAAGTTAGAATCTTTTCACGTAGATTAGTCCGAAGAGGAAACACCGAAAATATGTGTGGTCTCTGACTCGATGCATCCGCCACTCGGTTCACTGTTCCTTTTATGTAAGTAATCTCGAAGTCGTAATCGCTAAGCAATTCCAACCAACGTTGTTGTCATGCGTTCAGGTCACTTTGCGTAAATATGTGTTGTAGTCCACAATGGTCAGTATTTAGTTCAAATTTTCATCCAACAAGGTAGTGTCTCCAAACCTTCAAGGCATATACGATGGCTAATAACTCCAAATTGTGCATCATGTAGTTCTCCTCATGCCTTCTCAGTTTCCTCGAAATGTAAGCGATCACTCATCTGTAATGCATCAAGACTTCCCCTAAACCTTCCTTGGATGCATCAGTGCATACCAAGAAGTCGGCATCCATGTCCGGGACCTTTATTATTGGTGTTGTTGTCAACAATTCCTTGAGCCTCTGAAATGCTTCCGTGCATTTCTTGGTCCAAACAAACTTCTTGTTCTTCTTCTGCAACTCTATGATCGGATTTGCCATCTTCGAAAATCCCTCGACAAACTGTCGATAATATCCTACTAAACCCATGAAGCTATGTACTTTCGGGACATTCGTCGGCGGAGGCCATTCCATAATAGCCTCAACCTTGGTTGGATCCATGGTGATGCCTTCACCGAAGATGACATGCCCTAAGTATTGAATCTTCGATTCATAAAAAGAGCATTTGGACAACTTCCCATACAAATTGTGCTCTCGCAGACACTATAGCACCAAGTGCAAGTGATCGTCATGCTCCTCCGTCATCCGAGAGTAAATCAAAATATCGTCAATGAACACTTAAATGAACTTGTCCAAGTACTCACAGAACACTCCGTTCATCAAACTCATAAATACCCCCGGGGCGTTTGTCAGTCCAAACGGTAAAACAGTAAACTCGTAATGTCCAAACCTCGTCTTAAAGGCCGTCTTAGGGATGTCATCCTCCTTGATCTGTAATTGGTGATACCCTAATCGCAAATCGATCTTGGATAACATCATCACACCCTTCATTTGATCGAACAGATCATCAATCCTCGACAATAGATACCGATTCTTGATCGTGGCCTTGTTCAATTGTCGGTAGTCAATGCAAAGCCTCCATGATCCATCCTTCTTTTGTATGAAAATAACAGGTGCACCCCACGGTGACACACTAGGACATATCAGTCCCAGGTCTAACAACTCCTTCGGTGTCATTTTCAACTCTTGTAACTCTGGGGTCGACATCCGATAAGGCGTTCTTGCTATCAGTTCAGTCCCCGGTTTTAGGTCTATGGTAAACTCCAACTCCCTCTCCAGTGGCATCCCAGGTAACTCCTATGGAAACACGTCCACAAATTCTCTCACCATCGAAAGGTGTTCTAGACCTTCTACTACTCCCTCCTCGTTTAACGCAAGCATCGCATAAATCTTTCACCCCTTGTGCATGCTCTTCTGAAGTTGCAAGGAAGAGATGAACCTCAGGGAAACTCCCTGGTTTCATCCTACAATCACACATCTTTGTCCCTCATCATCGAACAAGCTCAACTGTTTTGTCTTACAGTTTAGTATCGCCTCATGCGATTCCAACCAATCCATACCAATCACGATGTCATAAGATCCTAAGATTGTGACATACAGGTTGGCCCTTGTGACAAACTCTCCCAGGTTAAGAACACAGCCTGTAGCCTTTCCTCCAACCTTTTTTTTGGCTCCCGGAGCCATCTCTACGAAGCTAAAATCATCCTGTTCGACTACCTTTACCTTAATCCTTTGCAGTGCTGCACCAGAAATGAAACTCTCGGTAGCACCGGGATCTATCAAAATACTAAGGGTTTGGTTAGCGAAGGTACCTGTTGTCTTGAGCACAGTAGACTGGTGCTATGCCTGGTGGTTATTCACCACTGCATGAATCCGATGGGCCTTGCCCATATCTCCCGTGGTAGTGGGTCCGACTGATCCAGACGTTCCGGTCCTCTCCACAGGGAAGTCACATTGGTAGTGTGGCTCCCCACACATCCAACACCACTTCTTCTGCCCAGTAGTCCTAGTACCTGAAGTAGAAAATGATGGCCCACCGGCCTGGAACCTTGGTCTGTTCTACTGAATAGGCCTAAACTGTTGTTTCTACGGGCGACGTTGCTGCTGATGCTGTGGTCCCCGATAAGGTGTCCACTGCTGAGGCATCGGTCGTCGAGGTGTAGTGAAAGTGGATCCCCTCTGGAAGCCACGATATCCCAGTGTATGTCTGGCTGGTGTCTGATGCTGCTGTGTTCCAGATGAAGCCTTCCCTGCTGGTCTTGCTGGAGTCCTAGTCAGACCCCCACTGATAAGCTCCTCCTCTGCTATGAGGGCCTTCTGGATGACATCATGCAAGGTTTGAGGCATCAAAATCCTAACCTTTGCACATAGGCTGTCATTAAGGCCGAACATGAACCTGTTGACCTTAAGTTTCTTAGTGTTAAGGTGCGTAGCATACCGGAGTAGCTCCATAAAACATGCCTCTTTCTCGGGCACCATACGACCTCCCTGTTGTAAGGCGTTGAACTCATTGAGCTAACATTCAATGAATTCTTGTGAAAGATACCTCTCTCGGAACTGTTCCTCGAACAGTTACCATGACACATCTTCAACGACCATGTTCATCTGCGGTAGGAGCATCTTCCACCATAGAAGAGCACTCCCCTTTAGTTGAAACACCGCCATGCAGACCTTCATGTTCGAGGTATAATCGTTAATTGCGAAGCACATTTCCATGTTCTCCAATCATGCCTCAGAGGCTGGGCCGTCCAGGGCACCAAAGAACTCAGGAAATTTGACCTTCTCAAGTTCACAATGAATACTACCAGTACCAACCAGAGCGGGCGGTGGAACCTCAATCGGTGTCGGCGCCCTAGCCTCATCTCCATCCAAATGGATGATCAGTGCCTCGAACATGCACTGAAAAGATCTCATCATTCCGACTACATCACCAACTAATATCTTCTCTTGTCTGAGAACCAACTCTTCTCCCTGGGGGTTAGACCCCTCGGGCATGGATGCTACTGGAGGTGTCGCGCCTCCTCCCCTAGCACCCCGTTGTCTTCCTCCGCGACATCCTCTAACCATGATTACCTACACACACACAAGTCAACTCGATCAACAACAATATAATCAATCATATCAACGAAATTTGTAGCGATCCCAAGTCACGGGTTGAACCCACTCTGATACCATATGTAACAGACCTCCCGTTTCGTACAACAAAAAACCTCTCATAACAAGTGCAAATTTTTTTTTTTTGGTGTGTGCATGTGTACAATGGTAATAAAGACATTATACTCTGCGTCGCAACAAGACGACGAACAAGGCACAACAACTCACGCAACAACATCATGACGACCTAACAAGAATAAGAATGACTACCCGCCCGTCCTACCCTGCAATGGTTAGGACCTCCAGGACACATAAGCAACGCTCAAGCCCATGTTAGCATTGATTTTGACCATTTAAGGCCTCATAGCTAGCGACTATTCTGAGGAACATGGAGGTGTCTACATCCCACCCCAAAGTACAAGTCCAAGTCGACAAGCTAAAAGACAGCATCAAGATCATCCAGGACACTTCACTCCACAATAATCAATTCTATAAATCTTTTAAGGATATTTAAAGTCAGCCCTTTAAAATATTTTGCATAAGGTAGACATTGAAACACTTTATTTACACTCAAAATGAAAACTATGTTATTTATATAAGGTCGCACATTAAACACTCTTAAACTCGAAATTGTTACAATAAATTTTATGACGCAAGAAGTAAATAATTGTCTACCATACATTACATTGACATTCCCTTGCGCGCAAGAAGTAAAATCTAACATTATGCAATATGTCATGCAACACCTTAATTTTTAGGTGCGCAAGAAATAAATAAGTTTAAGGCCATCAACCAAAACAAACTAGATGAAAAAAAGATAATAATGATCTAGAACCACCATCTACCTCATAAATCCCGATGCGTAAGAAACCCAACATCTATGACTATCATTCACAACATACAATCCATTGCGCAAGAAATGAGAAACTAAAACCATCAATATTGCATCAACATTGTCTTATGGCGCCAACTAAAACTACATTAAATAGAATCCAATAAGCCAGTCCAAACTTCGACATGGTTAAAAATATAAGTGACATCAATTGTAGGCTAACTAGATTGACTAAAATTATAAATGATCCATTAAGTAAATGAACATTAAAAGAAACCAGTCTAGCAAGGTGAAATATGAAACCCATCTTTAATCCAACACTCCTTCTAACTCGCCATTAATTGTGATGACAATAGCATCCATTTCAAACTGAAGGCTACCATTTAAAATAAACAATGAAGCAATAATAAAAGCCCCTATCACAAAGCAAATTACCAAGGCATTTTATAACATGCCATTAAATAATAAATGACCTATCAATTAATATACCACTAACAATACTAACTACGTCATGGCAGGAAACATCATGGATACATTATTAACTCGATACATTCCAGCAAATGACTAACTTATCTCAAGGCACCAAGGTGACAATTGTCTGTGAACATTGAAGGAACCAGCTGGAAGGGGAAAAGCCATAAAGCCAAAGGTGAGATTCACTGCGAGCTAAAGGTAAAACCAAAACTCAGGGCCTAAGGCACAGTTAGCAAAATGGGACACTCGTGCCCAACTGTTTTCATCACAGTCCACAATTAAAGGCAGAAGGCATGGGTAAACTGACAATGTAGTCTTCTTTCTAAATAGCCAAAGGGAATTACCGAATCGCTCAGGTAGGCAGAAGCAACGAAATCCTTGTCTAATACATTGGCAAAATGGATTTCTAATTCGCCCACTGTCGGGCACCAATAAAACGAAATCCAAGACAAGAGCAACATATTTCTAAATGAACACGCCAAACAAGAGAAACGTAGGTAAAGGAAAAATAAAGTGGATAAAACGTGGCTGTAGGGGAGGATGGAAGGCATAGTCACTTGCCATGATCAAAAGATAAGCGCACAGATCGAATTCACCTTCAATTTATTAATTCTCAGGGTAATCTACATATAGAAATCAATTTGCCAGCATAATCTTTACAGAAACGAAATTGTCGGCATACCCTTTACAGAAAAAAAATTGCCATAAACGAAATTGCCAGAAACAAATTGTACAGAAACAATTTTACAAAACGAATTTGCTAGAAACAAATTGTACAGAAACAATTTCACAAACGAATTTGCTAGAACAAATTTTCCAGAAACAAATTGTATAGAAACAATTTTACAAATGAATTTGCCAGAATGAATTTGCCATTAAGGGAATGAGGCGCAAGGCTAGAGTTTACACAGTAAAGTTTACAATTTACCCAGTAAAATTTACACAGCAATGACAATTACACAATAAAATTTTGCCAGTGAAATGAGGAAGGTGCAAGGCCAGAGTGGCCATTAATAAACAACGCAGGGCTAAAATTTTTCAGCCATCACATAATGGAATCGATGAAGGATAATCATTTTTCATCCTTTCTGAATTACAACAGTCGAGTTAACGTTTTTACAACAATTACACATTTATAATCACCGAAGTAAATAATAAAAAAAAACCATTTAGTCCAACAAGACCCAAACACAAATTGAATTTAAATATTCTTTCATCCCAGATTACCAATATATAAATGCTGACAACAGTAAGAGAATGCCAGGGCCCTAAGGATAACTCATCGAAGGGATCACAGGGATTCTATCAATCGAGGTGCATAAAATAAACAACAAGGAAGCAAGATAATCCAACGCAGAGGCCGTGCTGAAGGACGCAAGTCATCAATCTGGCAAGGACATCAACAGAGGGAGACGACTAAAGGTTCACCTTCGCATCACCATCCTTGCACAGAAAAGCAGGGCATTGAGATCCATGGGTCTTTTAACACTAAGGAGATGACCATATATCAGGCTCTTGGCCGACTGCTCAGGCGATGACTGGTGAGCTAGGGATGAAGGATACCAACCTCAAGATCAAAATCAACACACAAGGTGGTCACGACATACGGGAAGACGAAGGTCACAAAATTCAATCAACCAATCATTCATCTAGGCTATAAAAATTTAAGTCATGAAACTAGACAATCAGTTTACCTACCCAATACACATGCAGATCTAAATCATAAATCCTACAACATTCTATCATTCAAACAAAGAAGCGTACCATTTCTTGTTCGCCTGCTACGAGTGTCGTTCGCGCGCTCCGTGCAACTCCTGTTCACCGACCGTTGAGGCTTCACTGGCACCTCCCAGCCAATGTTAGGGGTACTCTTCTTCCCCCTTAGCCCCCCGAGCCACAAAGGGGCCACACACACTATCCAGAGGTTACATCTAGCTCCTAGCACGCCTCGCAAGGCTGAGCTACCACTCCTCTCCAAGCTGGGTATCCCAACTCCCACAAGTAAATCAGTCAAGTTGATATTTCTGCAGCGTAACGTTACGCAAACAGAAGATGATCCTTCATCCTTCTCCTTCCTTTATTTTATAGAGTTTCAANATTTCCTAAAATTTCCTCTGCATACAAATGTCCCCCATCCCCTACATTCCTCCATAAATTAATTTCTTTAATTAAGTAATTATCTTTATTTCCCTCACCCACCTAGAGTTACTCCTAGAATCACTCCTAGGTGTCCCTAGATTCCCTTACAGGTTTTAAAGTCTTTCCCTGTTATGAAATTGCTAATTCAGTTTAAAATTAGAAAGCTCTTAAATGTAGATTCTTTACTAAGTTGACTTCCCGCTTTTTCCCTTAAGTTCCCCCTTTTCCTTTTTATGTTACCTCCTTTCCCTAATTTCCTATTTTTTTTTATTTTCCCTCTTTCCCCTTTTACTTAGAACTCAAAAAGGCAGGTGTGGAATATAACCCCTTTTTCCCTTTTATCATTAATTTAGTACCTTTTTAAATTATCAAAAGATAAAATAATTAATTCCCTCTTTACTTTTTATATCCACAGATTTTATTTCTTATGAATAATTTAATTTCCTACTCCCTTCATGTTACAAAATTTTATGAAGGCCATAATTACTACTTAAGTGGTTTTTATTTTAAATTTTATTATTTTATTTTATTTTATCTATTTATTTTATTTTATTATTATTATTTTTTAATTAATATTTTTTTTAAACGTAGACAATATTTTACCCCTAGCGAAATTTTAGACTTAGAATTTCGATTTTGTACAGGGCAACATTTAATTAGGGAAATTGTTTTAAAATTTCTACCTATTATTTGTCTTAGGGCCATCCAAGTTCATTCCTCTATCATCATCAACGCAACGTGCCCTTCAGGACGCACTAGGTGCTCCAAAGGTGCCACTTGCCTCATATGTTCCTTTGTACGACGTGCCCTTCAAGATGCACTACGTGCTCCAAGGGTGCCACTCGCCTCTTGACTGATTGGTAGACATCAATAACCCCTGGAGTCAACACTCTGTCAGGTGAACTTGTGGGAGACTAAGGGCCTCTAAGGAATAAGGCCCCCGCCTTATTGCGTGCCCCTTAGAATCACCGTGAGCGACTGTCGCAGTTTGTCCTCACGACATCATGGGTCCTCTCGAACTAGGTAATCGTTAACCTACAGGTCAAGCCATGACGAAAGTGCTAGTAGGCTGTGGCAGGGCTGTTGTCCACACCTCTCCCTCAAAATCTATGGTAGTCGTGTGTGACCCCTTTACTCCATATGTTAGTCTGATCGACAAGCTAATGTCAACCTGCATCATCAACAAATCATGTTAGAACATATCCATATCATATCATCCAGTTAGATGCACTAAAATCACAGTAAAGAAATCAAACCCCAATGGCACTTTCCCTGACTAGATCTGGATTCCAAGGGGTTCCATGGATGCCTCGGCATCCTCTAGGTCCGTAATCTTGCACACTCAGTAAAACCGAGTCAATAGCACCTGTCTATGTCAAAGAGGTAAAACAACATGTCATCATCCCATAATGCCTCATAATCAAAATCAAAAGTTTTAATAGAATAATAATCTGGATCACTTGCGAGCAAGTGTCCTAAAAAAATAAGTTTGCTTAGTGCGCCAGAGCGGGATTTTACAACGGCCATGTCCATGTAGAGGGATGTGCCCGAATTTGGGCCTCTCTTTGTACATGGACAGGGTTGTATTGAGTTTGGAAATCCGAAGGTTACTTATACATTCAGTTTGGAAATCCAAAGGTTAGTTATGAATTATAATGGACTCTTTGATGCACACAATTTGTATTTTATGTTGTATTTGTGCATTTAAATTTGAATTTTGTACTTTACTTTTTCTTAAAATTCATTCTTTCTTTTCAAATCTAAATTTAACTTACTTCACACATCACATAAACTCAAATATGAAAACTTTTATTGGTGTGGGTTTTTGGTTTATTTTGTTTTTGGTTAAGTACCAAGTTGAGATAATGTGCGATTGTTTTGTTTCCTGTGATGGTACATGAGACCTAGGAGTAGTTAAGAAGAGCATGATCAATTTATTGATCTTCCTTTGGTTTTTTGGTTAAGTACCGGGTTGAGATAATGTGTGATTTGTTTCTCTCCCGGGATGGTCCATGAGACCTAGGAGTAGTTAAGAAGAGCATGATCACATTATTGATCTTCCTTTTATGCTAGGATAATAAAATATTACAAGTAAATATCATGAGAATCATGTGTACATTTTGACATTAAAGAAGAACTTAATTGTTGACTTTGTCTTGAAATCAACCTTACTTGAATTACGCCCCCTTTAATTGTTGTGTGGGTTTTTGGTTTTGTGCTTTACCTAAAGAAAGTTAGTTGTCTTGACTTTTGAAAAACTTAATTGTTGACTTTGTGTTGAAACCACACTTGCTTGAGTTATGCCCCCCTTAACTGTTGTGTGGGTTTTTAGTTTTGTTCTTTGTTTTCTCCTAAAAAAGGTTAGCTTCCTTGACTTTGGATTTCTTCTCTTGGCTTGTTTTTTTTCTTATTAATTTTTATTATTTAACAATAAATATTTTATGTTATAAATTTTTGTTTTTTTAAATTATTAAATTATGTGTCTACAACCCCTCTAGGATAGTTCTTCTTGGTCTTTTCCATCTTGTTGGAGATCTCTTCTTGGTTATTGTTTGAGGATTCTGGTTCTACTTGTTTTTGTCAACCTCCTCATTTTTTCGCTGGTGTTTCCCTCTTTATCTCCTTACTAATGCCACCTTGTGTATGTTTCCTTCTCTTCTATTGTCGGTGCCACTTGTGTATGTTGTTGGTTAGTCTATTGATATTTTACCCTAAAAGTTCTTCTTGACAATTTGTTCCATGTGTCATGATGAGTTGTGCCTCGAGGGCTTGATCAATGATCCCTTGAATATTTTTCTAAGCATATATCGATAGCAACAACATATCATGTAATATTGTTTCTTGTTTTATTTTTAAGTAATTTTTTTGTCAGTGATTTGTTTTGTCAATGATTTTAAAAAATATAGTTGTTCTAGTTTTCTCAATATATGTCTGCGATGCTTTGAAGTTGTCATAAATGCTTAAATGTGTGTGTTATAAATTTAGTATTTCCATTTAATGTTCTTATAACTTATGAACTTTCATATTCATGAATTTTCAAATGATAGATATTGAGGCGATATGTTGAGACAAGAGTCTCCAAACATTCATTGCAAATGATCTAGGTTATCCGAAGAAGGAAGAAGAGGAACCCCTTCTTCAACTGAGACTCTGAGTGACTAGCTACAATCTAGTCAGAGAATGATATTATCAAACGAGTCTCTGAATAGATAATCTTGAGAATGTGCTCAAACAAGTGCTATGGATGCAACCTTCTTAGATAGGTTGCACATTGATACTCCTACACCTAGGAATGTAGGGAATACAACGGGATAAGAAAATATTTTTTGTAATTTTCTTTGATTTTGTATTTTTGTGTATTTATGTTTATGTTATATATTATATATATGTGTGCGTGTTTTATATATGTTTTTATTTTTTATTTTCTTATGTTAAATTATGTCAAGTTAAATGTTGTAATTACTTTCAAATGTGTGTGTAGGCAATGAATTTAATGCGAGGGGAAACAATGAAAGAGAGAGTGGGTGTCAAGATGATTTTGATGTTGCTGAAGAGGGTGAAGGGGGATTTAAGAGGTGGCGTTATCAAGAAATAGAAGATTACACACCTATGTCCACCTATCTTTCGGATGTTGGTGATGAGCTTCCCTGAGAAGGGACTACTGAAGAAATGACCTTTGAGTGATACTCAGGTGTTAAAAACAGGTTGGAAAATGATTTGAGGAGCTTGGATTTCCCTCGAGAGAGTAAACAAAGATTAGCAATTTTTTTTCATTCATTGCAAAACTTTATGGATGCATATCAAAATATGGGGCCAACCACCGACAGTTTTATCGATTTCATGAGGAGACGAAAGTTCGAGGTGATGGGCCCTGATAAATGGGACGTGGTAAAAAAAAATACAAAAGAAAATGAAATTTCTATGTTCAATTTCAAAGCTGGGCCAAAGAAAAATATGTTAAAGGTGCAATATTTTAAGCACCCCAACATAGCATAATATCTGTATAACAATTTTTTGACAGCATATGAAAAATTTTCGTAGAATGATGAGGCTCCACATTATTTTTCTAGACACTTTTATGCAGAGGTTTTCATGGACATGCACCATGATTATACTAGCCTATTGTTTGATTATTATGGGGTCAATAAATGACAGACATATGATTGAAAAATGGCATATCGAAATGTAACATTGTATAGGCCTCCATGACCTTCAGTATCTCGCCCAACAGGGGCATTTACCTCACATTCAGAGTTGTGAGCTTTATCAAAAATTGACAAAGAGGCTAGGAATGCAATCGGGGAAAATTTATAATTATTTTTTTATGGTGTTGATGTTGGTTTGAACCGTCATTGAGTGAAAGATAATTCTCAGGCCATTTGTTTTTAGAAAACAGATGAGGAGTTAGATACCATGTCAGTAGAATATCCTAAGGAGTATGCAAAATTTTTCCTTAATAGTTGGAAGGAGGTCATTCATAATGATGAACCAAACAATAGATTGGTATATGTTCTAGTTAGTAATTTGTTTAGGATAGTTTACTTCCAGTATTATATCTAGATACATATCATTGTATCTATAGAATTAATTGAGTTGGTATTTCCATTAATTGCAGTTTGGGAATATGTTAAATGAATCCCCAGTAAATAGGGGACTTGATTCCACAAGTTTAAATTTGGATGGGTTGAATCAGGCATGTGTTTTCTAATATCCACATATGAGCACTTTAGTTGTCCAATCTCCAATATTTTGAATAAGATCAACAACATGACATTTATGATTTAGTATAAATGTGAACACATTGAATCTTAGATTTGGTTCTTAGTTGTGTTGTTCACACATCCCTATTCTATCTCCTACCAATTGGGCAGGATTGTTCCAATTCTCATTAGGAGAGTTTGAAGAGGGTGGGAATTCACAGGTATCATTGCATGTTGAAAACAAATTTAGTTATATATTAAAATTGTAAATTGTTATTTAAATTATTAATTTAAAAGAAGAATGTCTTAAACAATATTTAATTTATTGAATCATAGGTTGGCACATCATAGGCGTTATATGTTTCAAAATTTAAAACTGTAATTTAATGTGTTAAAATCATTTAAATTTAATTTCAAATTTTCAAATTTGAAATGTTTTATATAGGGCAATGTGGAGAAGAGAGTACCTAAGAGTGTTCTTGAACAAAATGTGGAGAAGAGAGTGTGGGAGATTGGGATTGAATAGCAAGCATCCATACCTTAGAAGAATGTGTCTATTCATGTTGATTCATAAATGTATGTTCATTGCACATTAATGAGTTGTACTTTGATTTTATGTTGGACTTTTATATAAAAGTGTTCAAGCTTATTTTTGTTGAATAAGCTTATATTTTTTACTTTTTTCAAATTTGTGTTTTCTCAAATCTTTAGTTTAGCCTTTCCTATTCATAGGGTTACTAAACTAGTGTCTATATAACTTTTCAACACTTTGATCAATTATTTTGAAATATATAAAACCTTTATATAATCGTATCGTTGTCTTAAATCGTACATTCAATCTTATTTATGTTTAGATCATGATGAAGACCTAATTTTGAACTTCAACATTTGATTATTTGAGAAAAGACTCTATCTCACATCAGAAAAGGGGAAGTTTCTAAATTTTCTTCGATTGAATTCTTTTCCTTCTTGTCCAAGAATGGTGTAGTAGGGACATTTGTCTTTTTTTCATACAACGAAGTGAATTCCTTCTTGCCAGGGTACTGTCAAACTCTTAACTAAATTGGTTACTAACCACAAAAACAAACATTCAAATAGATTTACAAATAAGTTATGTGCGTGCATGATCTCACTTATGTTTAAATTATGATGAAGGCATATTTCAAAGATCATTTGATTATATGTAATATGAATACATCTCAAAGATGAAAGGTTTAAATGGTTTTTGAAGAATGAATTAATATATGTGCAGATTTGTGTTTTCTTCATGTACATGAAAGATTATATGAAAACATTTATTCCACCGAAAAAATAGAAGATAAGTATTTTCTGGAAGAATGGTTTTTAAAATGGAGATTTGTGAACTTTCATAGATATAATTAATTTCTTGGAAGAATGACTTAATATGGAGATTTATGAGTCTTTTAATTTGAAATGGAATTTGAGGGCATTTGATTATATGGGCACATATATTCCACTGTAGAAGAGGAGAGAAGTATTTTACTGCTAAGGAGATAAGTATTTTACTACTAAGTAAATAAGATCACCTAGCATGAGAATTTCATCCGAAGGATCTGAGACTTTATCCACAAGGAAATAAATATTTTATTGAAAGATTGACTTAATATGGAGATTTGTGAACTTTCTACATACACAACTATATTTATTTTCAGAGTATTATCTAACTATGAATACAAAAATTAGTTACCAAGAACACAATTTTGCTCTTTAAATTTTTTTAATATTTTAGATAAGATTTTACATTGTTTGGATTGTGTATGTTTAATGTGGAGAGTAACTATTTTGGAAGTTTTGGAACTTTGTGATGGAAGTTTGGTTTAAAAAAAGTACCAAAAAAATGTAATAAAAAGAGAGGGATAATCTTAAATCTATGGAACTCTTGTTGGGTATGTTATTATTTCTTATTGTTTATTTAACATTTAGTTAAAGTATATATGCTAATATGTGTTATTTGTTCTTTTTTATTGTTTTTTATTGTTACATATGTTTACATTATATTTGGTTGAAAATATGTTTACATTATATTTGGTGGAAAGGAGTATGTTGGATGATGCGACTTAACTCTTTTGGTATGTATGTAAATTTTTATTTAATGACAACTTCTTTTATTTATTTAAAATGGTACATGTGTACATTTTATTTTAAATTTGTACATATATTTTATTGGAAATTTTTAAATTTTGAATTCGATGAATGTTTTCCTTTGCAGGTATGAAGTGATCTATCTTAAAGCGATGGCTTAGAGTTTAAAATTTTGTATTTAAATGTATTAGTTTTTGTTATCATCCTAAAATGGATGTGGAACCTATGTATTTGGCGATGTAACGATTCAAAGTTTCATTATATATATATGTGTGTGTGTGTGTGTGTGTGTGTGTGTGTGTGTGATATTTTTGGAACTCAAAATATTAATTTATTGTCTCATATTTTATTTCTCTTATATTGTTTATGATGGTAAAAGGATAACTTATGTTTTATGGGCAGCTTATAATTTCAATTTTTATGATTTTATAATTTCAATTTTTATGATGGTGAAAGGATAAGATGTTGTTGAGAGCCACCTGTTTTGGTTTCCCTTTTGTGTCATAACAGGTGGTTAATAGGTGGCATTGTACATACATAAAAAGTTATTAATATAAGGATCCTAGATTTATACTATATGAAGTAGAGCTGATTTTGTATACAATAGAGCTAATTCTGTATTGATGGGAGATTTGGGTAGTTATCAAATTATAGTTTCTAACTTATAATTTAAATTTTGTTTGATTTGGAAATATGGTTGAAAATAGTCAAAAAAGTCATCAAAATTTATAGTTTCCCAGTTTGGAGCCCCTTACCCCAAACGACACTCAGAGATGAGGGTTGAGGACTAGAGGGTTGTTCAAGTTAGGTTTCAGACTTCTCAATTGCCTCATATGAATAATATTATAGTGGAAAAAGCAACAAACAATATTGTATATTAAAAATATATGTGAGTTTCTTATGAGAGAGTGAAAATATAAAAAGAAAGTCTGAGAGTAACTATCAATCCAAAATTTAGTAAAAACTATGAATTCAAAATTGAAAATTCATAATGAAATATGTTCATCGTTGGTTTATTTATTGAAAATTAACAATGAAATGACAATCCAACACTAAACTGGTTATGTTAGTCTTTGGTTTCTTTTCGAGCTTTCAATATATTTATTCAAGAAAAAGTGAAATAAAAATATGTGTACTTTGAAATAAAAACATGATTTAGAACCTATTTTGATATGTAAAATTAAAATATACTTTAATATAAGTAAGTGATTTTCATTCAAATTTATATTGATATAAATTGTTTATGTATCGAAAAGAGTAGAAAATGGTTGATCTGGAAATTATCAATCCTTTGCACATTGGAAGTATTCACTAATGTCATTAATATGGCACCTACCATTAATAGAAGTATTCATTATACCAATAATGGAAGTATTCACTATATGACAGTGCAACACTAAACTGGTTAAATGTTAGTCCTTGGTTTCTTTTCGAACTTTCAATATATTTATTCAATAAAATGTGAAATAAAAATATGTACTTTGAAATAAAAATTGAAAGAAAAACATGATTTAGAACCTATTTTGATATGTAAAATTAAAATATACTTTAATATAAGTAAGCGATTTTCATTAAAATTTATATTGATATAAATTGTTTATGTCTCCAAAAGGGTAGAAAATGGTTGATGGAAATTATCAACCCTTTGCACATTGGAAGTATTCACTAATGCCATTAATATGAAAACTAGGTCATTAATGGAAGTATTCAGTAGTGCTATTAATTTTTAATTAGGATGTTAATCATACACTACCTTGAATTTTGAATATACTCCAAATTCAATTAAAAAAATGAAAATCTAATTGCAACAAACCAAGCCTTAGTAGATGACCTGTTAATTTTTTTTTTTTGTTATCAGGTCACAAAATCAATTTCATTTTCAACATAAGTTTTTTTCAATAAAACTTAATGAAAACCATGTTTAATGTGTAGAATATAAGTAGTGTTAGGTTCCTCTGTAACATCCCGCTCTGGCGCACCTACCAAACTTATTCTTTGAGGACACTTGCTCGCAAGTGATCTGGATTTCTATGATGATACAACTTTT
>SNQJ01S0040972.1:142318-157352 GCA_010110895.2 Picea sitchensis
AATTCTCATGATTTCCCCCTTTGACTTTTCCCTCCTATGAATCAACGAAATATTGATCTCTCACCATGCGTCCCTTCCAATGGATGTTATAGATGGTGTCAGGATTTGACGACTTGCGACCTCCAAGTCACGACCTCCTTCATAGTCTCGACTCCTGAAATGCTAATATTTAGTAGCGCCCCAAATCCGACGGTTCACGTTCCTCTAGATCTAACTTCTCATATCAAATTGTGATTTCATTTTTCATGATTTCTCACGACTTTGACCTTTGACTCCTTCGAGTCACGAGTCAGCGAAATGTTGATCTATTTCCACCTCTCCTCTGACGATGGACGGATTCTATGATTTCAGAATGATCGACAGTTGTGATCCTTTCGCTGGTTTTCCTTTCGCGATTTTTCACAACTCTTACCTTAGGATTTTTTGATTTGCGAATCAATGAAGTGTTCTTGCAATGCTGTATCCAACAGTTCTTAATGATCCACAACCGATAGCTAAGATCTTCAATGGTTAGATCATGTGCACCTTTTCTTGATCTGATGGTTGTTGTTGCTCTTGCCTCGATCTGACGGCTAAAACACGTTCTCCTTTTCTGCGCACTCCTAATCCTTTCTGAGCTTGATTAATGGCTCAAATATTTTCGCAGGGACGATTTTACGGTTTCTGAGCTTGTCTGTTGCTATATCTGCACAGACTTTCTTCTTAAGAAGGAATTTCATGAACCTTTCACGAATTCTTTAAAAGATCATCGATCTTTAATAAAAACCAATTTTAATTCTCCTTCCGCAGGTGTGCTTCCACACATTGTGATGTTTTCAACGATCTTTTGAGTGAATTGTTGTCCCCACACTCCTTTACTGGATTGCAGAGTGTTCTGCAAGATTCTTTAAACTTTGCATACTTCTATAGCTGCTCTKCTTCTTTGGGCTTATTGTCTGCAACAATCTTTTGAGAGATATTCYRATTGTGAACTATTCTCCAATCTTTGTGAAGAATATCACATCTTATGCTCTCGTTGATAGTTTAAACTCTCCACTTCTTAGGATCGGGCTGCTCTTCAGAATATGTGAAGAGGCTTACGACAAAAGCTCATACCATGACAAAATGAAAAGAAGAGAATACAGAAAAAAAGCAGAGCAAAAATAGTATTCAGTACATTGAGTATATAGAAAAAGACAAAAGGTTGAGCTAAATAGGCTCAAGCAAATCAATAACATGAAGAAACAATTGTACAGCTAATCATGATAGCTCATACTGTTGAGGTTACATATATATTTAATAGTTCTCAGTCTCGATCTATTGTATACTATGCATCTTGATCTTAGTGTTTCTGAAATCCATCTAATTGGAATCAACTTCATAATCTGGAATGTCATGTTCATTTGAGACATGAATAAGAGCCATCGACAACATTGCACCATTTTCCTCAAAAAGCTTGAACACATCATAGTTTTTATAATGTATAGCATCTGTAGGTAGCGTTATGCCCAGAGATCTTGGGAATTGACATTGGCTCCTCAGGAATAGAATGACCGCATCCTTATGACCCTCCCAAGGGGCCACATGGTCCAGCGACTGAAATCCATGGAGTTGACATCTGTTCCTGAGTCAAGCAAAGCCTCTATGGCTGCAACATCCCCTCCTTCAATATTCTCCTCTCGTTCCGGCGCCATTAACGACTGTCTCCCCAAACCAAACTTAGACCTATTCTTCTTCATGGACATTCCCAACATCACCAAATCCTTGCTAATGCCAGGATACAATTTCCAACAGCAACGATTCAATTCAAAAGCTTGTATATATCATCATGGATTTACAAGGGAGGGATAAGAGACAGCTTGATTCCATTCAGAGGGAAACTAATTCTTGGCTTCTCCATCCTGCCGTGTCGAGACTTCCTCACTTCTGACGGTCATCTTCTCTTTGATCCTTAAGGAAATTTGGCTGTCGAAAGAATAACTATCAATAAGTCATCACCAGTGTTCTTACAACAGTCTTCCATAAATTTGCATATCATCCGATCAAATCTGCAGCTAACTATAGATTTTTCTCCATAGGAAGGTTCTTCACAGACACATCACTGAACACTCTCATATATCATAGTCATCGCTCCGAAGAAACAATACGATCAAGGAATGTGGTGCATTTTCGAGGGAAGAACTCCGTACGAGCATCTAGATTGGGTTCGTGGCCTATCATGAAACATCATTATCCATACTCCAATGGTTCTGGATAGTGCGACACATATGGAGTCTTTGGTGCAACGCCTGACTTTGATCACACAAAGAAGCACATGCAAACAGAGCTGGCCAACTGGATCAGCTTCGACTCTTCAACATAGGACTCAGATTTCGACTCCTGGTTCGACTCTGGCCTCATATGAACCTCCACCATTCATCAATTATTCGATCCTCCATAAGTCACTATAGATAAATTCGCGCCCGCGTGCTGGATATGAATCTCTCCTTTCGCTTGGTAAAATCCTTATGTCCTCTCTAGATCCTTTAGACGCACGACTGTTCTCCATAGTGGTAGTGTGATCCTACCTCCCTTGGTCGTCTCTCACAACATCGAATCAAACAAGATCCTAAGAATGGATCCTTCCCTCTGATACCAAATTATGAACTCAGAGTTGCAGTTGAATTAAAATACACATGTAAGTAGACATTATGCAACAGGGGTCAAATCAAGGGGATTTTATTAATCAAACATTATCTTATGTTCAATTTGTGTACAAATGTTCCATGAACATAACAATTACTTCATAATTAGCTAATTAGTTCAAACAAATACACACCCATCTTTATAATTAACTCATATTATCTTTCCACAATATCTCCATGATTTTCTCAACAATCTTCATCTCTATATCTACACATTTCTCTCCATCTCTCTTTCCTAAATAGAATTTTAGAATTAATCTATATTATTACATTTTTCTTCATATTTTTATTAAACATTACAAATAAGAATGTCCCCTTTTTCATGAGAAATATTCATTAAGTTTGTCTATTTTCTCTTCCACGCCTTTAGTCTTATTTTTTTGGCTTTCCATGATATTTGGTCTTTGTCCTTCTCCATATTCTCTAATTTTCACTTTTTACATGCAACCATAAATATAAGTTGAAGTCCATATAAAAAAGTAGTCATCCACTGAAATACATAGGTCATAAATAATTGTATTAGTGAATTCTCTAGAAAATTCTTTCATGATTCATAAACCATTCTTCCATCATAAATCTGCATACATGAACCTTTACTCCCCACATCACCACCATCACCATCCTCATATTGAACATACCAGTAGTAATGCTCTTAATCTTCCTGCATCAATAAAGCAAACTTAAATAAAACAAACCTAAATAAAACTATCGCAACATATATTTTTGAAGAGTTTTCGTATCTTAAAAAATTATAGCAACTACAACACACAACTTTCGCTAAAAAAAAAATCCAAAATGCTTAAAACCGATATGCAAGTATATAATGAAATTATATTTAACTCATTTACAATTCAAATGAGCCAAGAGTGAAAATAGCTAATATGATTAAAATATGATTTGAAATTATTTTGACTTTTAAAATGACATGCTAATGAAATCAACCAAAATATTTCCTTTTAAATGGAACCACTCCCAAGATGCACCAAGCAACTTTAGAGATTTCTAAGTGAAACAAAAGAAAATGTTTTGATCATTTGTTCAAAAAAAACATTATACCATGGAAAGAAGAGTTAAAAAATCAGAATAATAAGTTCTAAAAAGTCTCTTGTCAAAGAATACGGTCCTAGGTTTTATAGCCAAAATACTAGAAAACATTTCACAATTTTTTAATGTGTTTGCACCACACGCTTGATTTTGAGTTTGCTTGGTAAATGTAATAACCAAGAATGATGGATCGCATGTTTTGCATATAAAATTATCAATATGATTTTCTATCTGCTATGATTGTAACTAGGAATAGCCACCACTATAGGGGAAAACACATAGAAAATTAAAAATAACCAAACTAGAAGTCCATCAAATCAACTTGCATGCACCTATAATAATATTTCACATACTACATGGTCCATATAATCTTTCTAACAAGGATAAAGGAAAGGAAAACAAACATAAAGCTAATGAAAGAAATCGAATTCTTTCCTTAATGGAGTTGTCAATTCTGTTATAGGGAATCTATCTACATATAAGTATTCAAACCCTTACTAAAGGGGTGTCAAATTTAATGATAGATAGAAGGATAAAAAATATGTAGTTATTTATCCTAAGATTAATATACATTTTCAAAATTAAATTAAAGAATCAAGAAGTAACATACTTAATTCCAAATGGTTTTCCAAAATATCCAATGACTTACACTTGATCTTCATTCTAGCTTTGTCATTTCACTAAACAACTTGCAAAATTGTTCAAAAAACAATACCTTCCTGATTAATTCATAAACAATAAACCAAAGCTTGCATGAATAAAGTCTTAATCTAAAATGCAAACTTAATTATAAGAAAAAAATATTATTATTATTATTATTATTATTATTATTATTATTTGGGGGATATAGATCTATATTTATTAGGAAGCAGTTCCAATAATGATAATTATCTTGATATCTACTATTATATTATTAGTTCAAAGTTTCAAAGTCCTCCTCCTTAGTCCTTAATCCACCTTGATTGGATAAATACAATATAAAACTATATCAAGACAACATAACCAAACATATAGACAATAACTCTTTCCTAAGCTCAGATCATAGTGATGTTGATGCCCAACATTCAACAATGGTATTGCACTCAAGATATGGGATTCTTTCTAGAAATTACTAGCATAAGGATGCTTACATATGGAATACTCAAGATATGGGATTCTTTCTAGAAATTACTAGCATAAGGATGCTTACATATGGAATCCTTTGCTTCACTTTGGATCTTGTACATATATATCTTTGATAATCTAATGATGGGATACATGGCATGCAAAATCTAGAGATACAAGACATGCATAGCTTTCTTGCAATCCTTTTGATTTTCTACTTTCTTAAGCTTTAAGGARTAGTTATGGGTTTTGTATTGGAAAATTATGAAGAACCACACTTGATCTATAGGAAAGGAATGGATGACCATTCTTTCTACTAGGAAAAGTGTAGCCTTAATGTCCGTTTTCTATTTGAGTCATCTAAGAGAAAAATCTTAACGATATGGTAGTATACTTTAGTCTTCTACCTCTTTCTTGACCTATGGTGAAAAATAGAAGTGTCATAGGTGAACGTTATTTGTTAGAGCCAAAATTTAGGAAGAATTCTTTTAGGGTTCTTAGGTAAATCATGAATCCCCCCAAGTTGATGGAAGTTTGGGACATGCATGCAAAAAATGGAGGTTGGTTTATGGCTATTAGTTGAGCTAGTAACTGATATAAAAAAATTTAAGCTCACTTGTTGAGCTCAAGATCAAGTGTTGGGGACTGTGTGGTGCAAGGTGAATATGGGGGTGATGGTAGGATTTGGTATATAGGTTCTAAAATATCTTCAAGAGAAAGCTCCACTAGATCTTTTGTAGATTCAACCAAGAGTTTGTAGTTGGTTTGAATATGGATTATGTAAGTTGTTCATAGTTTAGGAAATATAGGCTCAACAATAAATTGTCTAATATTCCAAGTGTCATCCCAAGTGAGATAACATAGAGTGTTTACCTTTGGGTGAGGAACCATGAAGAGGTGTTCAGAGGGTGGTTTAGAATTTTAAAAACACGTTGAGCTATCTTCAAATATAGTGTCTAAGTATAAATTATCATCTTAGTATGGAAACATATAAGCTAGGGTTCATAGTTTAAAGGTTCATAATGATGACTTCATGAAGATAGATTTTTTTACCATGCATAAAATTCATTTTTTCCTTCTAATGTCAAGCTAGGGGCAAAGTGCCCTCGTCAACAATAGATGTTTTCCCTAATGTAAAGTCCCAATTAGATTTCACACCATTTGGAAGAGGGAACCCATACATATTTTGGCCCGATAGCCATTACTATTGAATGGAAAATAAAGTATGAAGTGTAAAATGAAAAATTGTTTTAATCTATATATGTAGAGAGTAATCATAGTTTATGTGTGCTAGACAAGAGCGTATTTTAACTAGTAAATAAAAGATTAGTTATGTATTTCTATTAGTATTTCAAGAACATGAAGCCATTTGTAAGAAGGATAAAAATACATATATGAAAAAGTTAAAAAACATACTATGACATTACCATTCACAACCTCATATTCACCCTCCCATATCAAACATTTTAGAAAAAAAAGGAGAAGCAAGAATCATATCAAACATTTTAGAAAAAAAAGGAGAAGCAAGAATCGTAACCTTCATGCAAAAACATTTTATGATAGAATGATACAATCTTACACTGATCCMAGTAACAACATAAAAACTAGAAATATTTCTTGAGAAACATATTAATAAACGTCATTTCTCCTCTAAAATTATCCCTAAGGTATTCTTCTCATTAAAATATCATAAAAGAGTTTAAAAAATATTGTTATAGTTTTCCGATTCATATTTCTCTTATGGCTTTTTCTCTTCTTTTCTTAGAAATTATGAAGTTTTCCTTTTAAAATAATACTCTAAATTAAAATTTTCCATTTACTATGTTCATAGTCGACCATGTTCTTTGTCATCTAAGTTGGTCACACCTCACGTTGAGAAGATAATCCTATAATGCATCAAAATATAATGGTTTGAAAACAACTTAATAGGAGACTAATTCCTTAGGAATGGGGCCTAATCCTGTGTTAAGTGTACTAAGTAATGATTAAAATCAAATTTATTTTCTTGGAAGTGTTTGCAATAAGTTCTTTTAGGGCCTCCTTAAAGATCCTTGAAGTTATGCCAATGGAAATGCCCAAGCCTATAATAATATAGTATATATCATTCATCACATCTTTCATGGTCCAAGTTGAATCCATGTTCCTCAGTGGAGTGAGGAAACACATTTCTATCACCTTTTCCATAGCAATATGCAACCATTTGAAGTTAGTCATAGTAGTGGTATTTTCAAACAATGTACCCGTTGATTGATAGTTCACTAGGACCATGTAATAACATTGATTTTATCTTTTAATCATCCTAGGAAGGTATTTTGGTGCATATTTATCCTCCACCAACCACTTTATGAGCTCATCCATGCTTAGTTAAAATCCATATAACACTACATTTCATCCTTGATGTTTTCTAGGTAGGCAAGGACTTGAGTTGCATGACTTTGGAACTTCTGAAGGTTGGCATACATCACCCTCTAAATGGTAATGGGTTCATATTGGATTTCAAAAGTACAATCCTCAAACTTAGAGAAGGTGTTCATATTTTCCTAATAGTGATCCACCTCTTGTTCTAGTTTCTCTACCCTTCACTTGTATTTGTCAATTTATTTTTTCATGCTTTTAATGTTGAATTTTGAATCTTGGCAAAAGAAAACCTTTGCAGAAGTTGTGGTCATGAGATTAATTATTGTATATACTATCAATGAGGTTTCAGTGGTGACCATGATCTTGAGAACTCCTGGTAGTTTGATCCTTTTTTGTGACTTCATCACCACCAAACCTTTAGCTTTGTCAAACATAAATGCATCCAAACCTATAACCACATCATCTTTGGAAGGTGTGAACCTTCCAAAGATGATTTTAAATATAGGAAAGTGTCCCCCTACGATGGGTGGTCTTGGGGTGCTTTACAAGGTTTTAGGATGAGAAATCCATGCATCCATGTGTCTTGACTCCCATGCTTCCTCCTCCCTCTTACTTTCTACTTATTCCTGCTCCATTTTTTTTAAGCTTCTTATTCTTCTACTTGCCTCAAATATTCATTATTTTTCTCTCTTCAACCACTTTCTATAGCCTCAATGTTTCATATTCCTTTTGTATCCTTAGAGCTTCACCATCTTTCTCCATTCCGATTCTATCTTATTTTTTGTTGCTACTTCTTTTTTCCTTGGATTATTTCCAATATTTATCTTTCTATATTCTCTTCTATCTTGTCTTTTACTCCTCTTCTTCTACTACCAATCGTAAAGGCCACTTCATCCAACAATATGGATTTCTTATATATTTCCTCCTACTATTAGAATTAATTTGATACAATCATCAATATTTGTAGATATAATAGCAATGACTCACTCTATTTAAAGGATCATGCTTTTGAAATATTTCTTCTCTAAAGAGAAAAGTAGCTAAAACTTCAGATTTTGCAATTTCATCCTTTACATCTAATATTGTATACCCCTATGTGGAAAGGAAAATCAAGCCATAGTGATTTCTCATATCAATAGAGTCATGTACATCTAATATTTTATACCCTACATGGAATGAAAAATCAAACCATAATGATTTCTTATATAAATAGAGTCATACAACAATTCCATAAACAAAAGTTCCATAATTAGTGCATACATCTAATATGTTGGAGTATGTTACATCTAATATTTTTAATATTTTTCTAATAATAAGAGCACTACATACTCCAATCATGGAGAATAACCTCTCATATTGCCTCATAGAACAATATATAAAACTTATTAAAATAAAGAATCTTTACAAAGTATACATCATAACAAATCTACTTTGGACGTTAAAGAAAACCTACACATGGTTCTTCCCAATAACTCACCCCTCAGCTATGTTTCCTACTGCTGGTATATGAGCTATAATAGATTCGCCTTTAGTAACCTTCTTTTTTCCTGCTCAGGGTCAAATTATAGTTTTGTAGCTAGCTAATTCATGAAAGTGCTGACCATCTTATGCTTTTGCATCTTCTGTTTGTTCCCTTCAATTTAGAGTTTTGGCTGGTTGGATAGATAGGTGCTGGCAATAAAGGGGGAATAGATAGATTAGTGAGCGTTGCTCCGGATGGAAGGGTGTATAGCTCTGATAGTTGGGTTCCGCCTGGGAGAATAARCTATTGCAAATCTACTTTGGACGTTAAAGAAAACCTAGGAAACCATGATACACAAAGTTTTGAACCAATTTTGTATTCAAATTTCTTAAAAGGTAAGCTATAGATGAACAATAGAGATTCAGCTTTTGAATTGGTCGAATGAACTTCCCTAGGAGGAAGATTATGGGAATCTTGTTTTCATTGAAATCCATAATATGATTTCAAGATGGTGAAAATCTCATGTTGTTGGAAGAAGAGAAAGGATTCATGTAGTTAATCTCTTGGACCAACCATTAAACGATACTGCAATAAGGATGTTAGAGCATGGTGTAGGTTTTCCAATTACCCTCAAAAACATTTCCATTGATGACATTACATACGACATTGAAGATATCATAAAACATTTCATCCAGGCTATTCTACGTTGTTAAGGAAATTGAAACTTCCCAAAAGAAACATTAGAAAAAGAAACATTAAATTAATAAGGTATAAATTAATAATACCATTGCATGGCATGTTTTTCCATTCTAACTTTCTAATATTTCTTATCAACATATCTGAGTCTCTAAATTGTAATGGACATATTGCGTGGTGTCACAGTTTTAAAAAATAATTTGGTAGTTTCATTTCAAGGATGTGGAAAGTGATTTTGCTTTTGGATATCATGGAGTGTCTAATCTTGCACCAAATCTTTTCTTGGTTGTTAAAATAGTGGGTACAGAAAATGGATCCGAAAAACTCTAAGCCATGATAAAATTTTGCTATCAAATGATTATCCCATTTCTGACGAAAAAAATCTATTTATTATATAAAATCAGCTTACTCCCACTGTAACTTGAAAGGTGAACGAAAAGGAGAGGAATTCGCTCTGAACACACAAGTAACTTGAAAGGTGAACGAAAAGGGGAGGAATTCGCTCTGAACACACAATGTTGAATGAACATTGACATTAATTTATATCACGGAAGTACACATAATCAAGTAACGATGAAGATACGATCGCAGGCACACACACAAAGGGCATTTTACAACCCATAAACGACGATGACGATGGGACGAAGTCATATCATCACTCTTCTTTTATTGATATGAGCGCGTTGCACTAGACTATTTATTCATAGGTAGACAGATTTACATATAAATATATTTAGCAGTATAAGTTGGGATTGGAGAGGAGATACTGCTCGATCTTCTTCAACATGGCAATGCTATTTTCCTTTATCTCTTTTACTTTGCCTTCGTCAAGCTGAGCACCAGGAAGCGTTTCGTAGTTACAGATCCAGCTCGCTACGCATCCCCCTTCTTTTCTGGGAACGAATTTGACCTCAAAGCTCGCAGCGCTTACTTTCTCTCCCAGTGATCCTCCTTCGATTGTTGTATACTTGTACACCATCTTCTCCTCGTCAATTTCATCCACTCGCTCCTTGACGAATCTGAAATCCTTGTTGGCTGTGACATGAAAGTAGAAAACCTTATAAGTATCTAATCATCGAAATATTATTCAACCCCGCCTGATCTGGTACGCTAATTCAAGCGGGAAAATAATTAGAAGTGGAAGTATAATGATCTTAACTAGGTTATTTGATCCACAAAGGATTTTATAGAAGCTATACCCGGRGTGAAGTTGAGCTGCTTGATGGTGCCCACRCCTCCATCTCCTTGAAGCAAGGTCACGGAAGCGAAAATTTCAGGCAAAACCTTTGGCAARAGGTTGTGGCTGTCTTTCGACATGGCGTTCCWYAATCTCCTTGCCTCCACTTGACACACATCTTCCGTTATTGCAGTCCCTGACACCATCTTCAAATCTCTCTTAACAAGATAGTTATTTCTTCAATACTATCGCACAAAACGAAAGCTCCTTGATCTTGTCTGCGCTAGAGGAGGGGGAGGGGGTATTTATAGGAGTCGTTTATAAACTCTCAAAATGTGTACGTTAAAGAGAGCGTGTAGGTGATGGCATGAGATGTGACATGCACGCGACTGTCACAAGTCTTTTGTTATCTTGACTGACTGATTGCCGCACACAATACTGATTATGTGACCGACTAATAATGACGCCCATGTTTGGTTTCGAAAAGTTTCTCAATAACGACGATTCCTCGGACCCCACTGTCTTTCACGACTTGGACTAAAAAGAAATGGATGTTTTTAGTTCACATAGTGATTCGTTATTTTTCTTCTCACTTAGTTATCCCGATTCCGGCTTACAGAGATGATACAGTATAAAAGGGAGAAACAGCCGGATAACAAGAACAGCCATGAAATCGATAATTTATTTGTTTTTTATTTACAAACATGATCCTTTCGTGTCAAATATATCAATGGATCGAATGGATAACGTTGCCAACCTCACGGACAATAGCAGTTTTGTCACCGAATGTAATTGTTAACCTCACGGACCATGGCGGTTTTGTCATCGAATTTCTAGAAGAATTACAAAAATGTCAATGGCGCCATAACTCTGTTACAATCACTTTACAATCACCGCCGCCTTTTACAATGCATATATTTCCAAATAACCCTTTGGTAAAAAAGAAAAAAAAACATTTCCAAATAATCATTCCGTGAAAGAAAAAAAAAATATTTCCAAATAACCGTCCACTCCTGTTTGTGCTATGTGCATTGCCGCACCTTTACTCTGGTCATACTCAAGGACGTGGAGAAAGTAATGTGAAGCAATCAACTCCATGTCACTTCTTACTGCACCCCAACGAACTTTCACACACCTACCAACCAAAGACTTTAACTCCTCCACATTCGACATCCATCCATATGCCCTTCACCCATCAACTTCTACTACGTCACCGACTCCTCTCCTCCTCATCCTTTTTAGCACCATGTCACAATATGGCTCTTCCTCACTTCCACAGCTCATCCTCTCGGTTTGCAGGCACCTTCCGCCATCTCTAGGTCTGCAACTTCTAACAATCACTAACTAAGCTTGTCCGCTTATGCTGGCTCGCTCCCCTCCATTTTGCTGCATCTTCTCGGCAATCCAAGGGGTGTCTTCATACAGCACTGTTTGAGACTCCCCGGGTTATTAGAAAGCATGCCCCGCCCTTGTGACCTATGATCACATCTCCAAGGCCAGCACAATGCTTTGTTGACGATAATGTTTAATTTCTATTAGTGTAATATGTAATTCTTGGCAGATTGTTACAACATTGTTTGCAAATTTTGATTACACATTGTTAGTATTAACATAAATTAGGGTTAGTTAGAATTATTTTTAAATGATTTGTATCTGTTTTCAAACTTGTAGAAATTTAAAGTCTATATATGAATGTATTAGTTGTTCAATTAGATGAATGAGAAAGAAAAATCTCAAGCATTGAGATTTTGATGTTGTTTGTTGTGTTACTCATTATAATTGTCTTTTCATAATTCTACACTTGGTATGAGTAGTCCGCATAAGTAAATTTGTTAGTGAAGAATGTCCACATTGAAGCTATATGAGTGCTTGAAAGTTTAAAGAAATGACCAACATTAACAATGGTCTTAATATTTCCAAGGTCTCAAATACCAATCTCTAAAGATGAGAATTATGGTTTTTGAAGCATTAAAATGAAAAACTTGTTTCTTTCACAGGAATTGTGTGATTTGGTGGAAAATTGTTATAGAGAACTAGTTGATGCTCAAGGGGGCATGAGATGTTGTACAACAAACACATCAAATGATGGATAAGATAAAAGTCGTTAAATTGCCATCTCTTAGAAGAGAATTTGAAACTCTTTGCATGCACAATTCAAAATATATGCAAGATTTTTCACTAAAGTTATGGGAATAGGGAATCAAATTAGATCTTATGGAGAAGATTTAAGAGATTAAAAAATTGTTGAAATTCTTTTAAGATGTCTTCCTACACAATTTGATGTCATTGTTGTAAATTCACTTGGTTGTCTATGAATGAGCTTTTTAGATCTCTTCAATCTCATAAGTAAAGGATGAATAGATGTATTTTGAGCAATCTTTTAAAAACAAAAAAACAATATTTTCATAGATAAAAGTCATGAAGTTTTTCTCCTCAAATTCTTAGTAGTAATGGATGAGAAAGAAGACAAACAAATAGAGGATGAGATAATTAAAGTAATGATGAAGGTAAAAAAATTGAAAAAATACCAAATCCAATGTTTTTATTGTAAAAGATTTGGCCATTATGAAATTCATTCTTGGAAAAAACAAAAAAAACAATCTATTTTTCTAAGGAAAAGGTAGATGTGGGAAGTTTGTTTTGGCTTGGCATTCAACTAACAAGGTTTCCAAGGAGGTATGGGTTTTTGACACTGGGTACAACAACCACGTGACTAAAAAATGTAGCTTTGTTAAGATAGATGAATGTACAAAATCTAAACTACTATTGGGAGATGAGAAGCCAGTGGAAGTTAAAGGTAAAGGGACAATCATAGTAAAAACAAAACAAGGTCAAGTAAAACATATTAATGATGTATTATATATTCATGGTTTAACACATAACATATTAATGATGTATTATATATTCATGGTTTAACACATAATTTGTTGAGTATGAGGCAACTTATTGAAATAGGATCTCTTGTTGTTTTTAAGAACATTGAACGCATCATATATGATAAAGAAAATTATAATGATAAAGAAAATTATAATCAAATAAACAAATATGTATTATTGGTTGTTTAAACAAATATATATATATATATACACATGAGCATAGTTCTACCATTTGTTTATGTATGAGAATATATATATATATATATATATATATATAGAGAGAGAGAGAGAGAGAGAGAGTGTTTATGGTTCTATTGACCATTGGATTATATATATTTTGAATTGCTATTCAAATCTGTACATAACAATCACTATAGTGAAATGGTGTAAAAAGGAATAAACTTAGATGGGTGCTTATCAATTTCATAACATGTAAAGAATAGGTAAAAGAATACTAGTTTGAATATATTATTTATATTATCTATTACCATAGAAAGATAGTGATTTAGTAGACTACAAGTGTATTGCAAAAGTAGTTGTCATATTCAAATGAATCTTGTTCAAAGTATTACAGTTGGAGTACCATAGACCAAAAACTCCACAACCTCTTATTGTAAACAGATCTCTATGAAAGTATTTACACCAACTTGGGCAACCCGTAAAGGAAGTAAAATGAGGGTTTAGTAAATTTTGCTAGCATTTTAATTCTATGAAAGTATTTACACCAACTTGGGCAACCCGTAAAGGAAGTAAAATGAGGGTTTAGTAAATTTTGATAGCATTTTAATTCTATGGAAATCAAACAATAGAATAAGCCAGGGACCAAACTTAACTTGAGTCCCAATGAAACTCCAGATCGCCTTTTGTTCCTTATGCAACAAGATGTCCACGATTAAGGAGGAGGAGTGAACCCAATAGTGATTGATGTGTACCCTCACAAAAAATAAAGGGCCCATCATTAATTTCATTTATCTGTGCATAGAATTCCACTTATACAATAGAGAAAATGATGTAGTAAGCAATTATCATTGATATAGACTGTGCATAGATTAATTAAACATGAAGTATACATTAATAATTAACCAAACCCAGTGTAGAGGACCAATAAACGGAAGGATTCGACTGTGGCAAAGTCAAGGTTTAAACAAAGACTACCATTTAATTATCCTCAAATCGCATAGTGGAATTTCTGATTTGGGTAACAATCACACTGGGGAAGTATTAATTTAATAAGAATTCATAAGAGGTGCATAAGATGTGACTCGGATATATTCACAATAGATTATTAAAATCTAAACAACATTACAGAGTGATAAAATCTGAAGCTCATAGAAATTTACAATAAGAACCAAATTCGTAGGTTAAAACCTAACTGTGAAAAATGTGTTCGAACCTACGAATTCCGATTCAACAATTGGTTAATCAGGAATACCCTCTCTTTTCTAGTACATAGCGGTCGACACATGCAAGGCCCCTCGTAAACGGATTTATAACTGTATCAGATGAGAGATCAAGTGAAGGTGATTGTGGGAACAAACCACAATTTCTTCCTAGTAGAGAAGAAATTCTGAATTTCCCACAGAAGGTTAATTATTTCCATATATTTACAGAGAGTGTAAATTATGAATTTCCCACATAGGGTTAATTATTTTCA
>SNQJ01S0040972.1:157402-189406 GCA_010110895.2 Picea sitchensis
ATTGAAAATTATGAAATGTCCCACAAATTGTTAATACTTCTATTTATATACACATAAGGTAAATACGAAACCTTCCCACATAGTGTTAATATTTCCATATATATATATATATATATACAGAGTGCAAATTACTAAATTTCATATAGAGTGTTTAACAACATACAAGTTTGAATAATAGCAATCCGTGTAGCAAGTCTTGGGATCTCTAGATGAGTTCTAGAGGGCAAGAATAACAATATTACAATGACGAATAAAATAAAACATAGAGGGTTTAACTTTAATAACTATTCGAGCCACGGTCTTACTTGGAAGGAATCACAAACAACTAAGCTTGACGACTAACAACCAACCAAGAGAAAACACAGTAACCCTCAAACCCGAGTGTTAAGTCCCAAGGCGCCTCATCTAACTTATAAATGGAACCATAAACCCAATGGAAATCCTCAGAAGCAAATTCATACAGGGGCACAACTGTCAACCCTCAAACAGAGAAAGGAAAACATGGGTTCTGTTACTTTGAGATCTCAACTAATTACATTTGCATCAAACAGAGAATACATCATGAAATTATTCTCACATAGGTCATAAAAAATTAAATCGTTTAATCACCTTGGCGCATAGAGAACCACAAGTATACATTGCCTCTTTCCATCGCTCACTAGAGCCAAACCTCACCAAACACACCAGTCATATTACAAAGCAGAGACAAAACTTGTGTTACAGGACCAAAGGGGGCAAGAATGATGAACGCATGTTACCTCGAGGTCCTCACAAAAGCAGTAAAAGTGGTTGGTATGCACCTTCACCTTTGCCATGTGAAGTCAAGGAAATGGTGAGCCTGCATTGGGCATGTTCGCCTAAGTGTAATCTTGGAAGGTATGGGACATGCTTCACCATTAATAACCAGGCTAGGAGTAAATTCCTATAGGACCCGACCTGTCATCCACCGTAATATAGTTTCTCGAACCACTTAATTGTTGAGCCTTGTTTAATCCTAACGATAACCAAAAACTATGATAATAGTCGGGTAGGGTTACTACAATATATGTTATGGTATATGTTCAATGTGCTATGGTGAAACATTATGTCATGTATAAATATATTTCACTCACTATGCTAAAGTCATATGTTGTTATGGATAGACTATGTGATAAACGATATATTGTTAGGGTATCTATATGATAATCTCTATGATAAATGATATATTTCTATGGTATCTATATGACAATCTATATGATAAATAATATAATGTTATGGATAATATATATGATAGACTATAGTCTATAGTCAATATTGTTTATTGGAGCTAGGAGATTATGTAGAAGTGGACAATATACGACTAGTGATAGTCTATTCTTTGATGTAATATGAATAGCATGTCTTGACATGGACATAGTGGTTATTCTAAGGTCTATGACAGTCATGGTCACAACTTTATTCAATACAAATAAGTGTATGATTCTAATCCAATAACGATGGTAACTCTGTTATGCATACAATAAGAGAATAAAGATATATTTAATGGATTATCTCTCTGTCACAATAAATGTTGGAGAGTCAAGGAAATTTAATGTCTCCTAACAAAAAAACAATTACTTGGGAAATTTGGGGTACATTACATATGGTATGAGAGTTGAAGGTTATAACACTTGGACCTCACGGTAAGGCCAAAATTATTTTAATTATTTTATTTTTTGTTGAAGAAAAACTAACAAATATGTTTACTATTACAAACATAAAAATTGTTAGTCTGTTGTGATAATGTCAACACAGAATGAAGAAGAAATCAGACATGAAGAGAATCCAAATCAAAGACTTCCTAAAGAACTAGGGCATAACAACGAAGGAAGTTTAGCCACCCAGGTTTTGCAAACAATGAAGAACCTGATGGGGGAATTACGAGTGTTTAAAGTAGATAACGAAAAGTTGAAAAAGGCACAAGAAGACCAGTTAGAAATAAATGAAATGTTTCTACGCAATATAGTAACAAAGAGGTGCCCAAAGGACAATGACAAGGAGGAAKAAATCAACAAAAGGTCTTCTAAAAACTTTGTTCATAAACAAAAAATGAGAATAGTTCTTCCAAAGACACACACATGACATGAAACAAAACAACTAYGAGAAGAAAAAAAAAACAAGTAGATCACCTGGAAGGTGAATTCAAGAAAATAAAACCGTCCACTTTTGATGGATGATCAAGGACAGGTGAAGAGGTTGAAGCATGGCTACTAGATATAAAGAAATACTTCGAGATTTACAACTACTCTAGTAATATGAAAGCCAGAATTGCCATTTACAACTTGAAGGGAAAAACAAGTATCTGGTGGAAAGACCTGAAATTGGCTAAGGGATTGAAAGAGAAAAAAGTGGAATGGTAATATTTTAAGAAATATTTGTCAGAAAGATATTACGAAAGAAAAACTAAGGAATTCTATGAGCTAAGACTTGGACATATGACCATGGACGATATGATAAATAAATTTCTGGAACTATTGAGATTTGTACCATACATCAAGGAAGACAAAGTAAATATACAACGATTCTTAAGCTGTCTACCATAGTTGTACAAAGACAGAATTGACTTTGACAATTACAATTCTTTCAAATGAAGTGTTTAGAAAGGCCCAAATGTGCTATGATCAATACAAACATAGGTCTGAAATTCCCAAGGCACGAAAGGACAAGAAGCATGACAGAATGAATCAATGAAAGAAAGGCTTCCAACTAGCCCCTTTCCATAATATGGCGAAAAGTTTCCAAAAGAAGGACTATCATTCAAACACCCAGAACACTCAAGGGGGAGGTAGAACAATTAACATGGGAGTCAAGAAAGTTGGGGACAACCCCAGATAGCCATTGAAGTGTTGGGAGTGTGGAGAACCTCACTTGAGGAGAAATTTTCCACTCTTAATTTCCATAGAAAGAACTAGAGTCCATAACCTGCAAGAAACTTCGACAATATGAGATATGGGAAGAAGCGTGCAAAGAATTAATGCAGGTGTGGATGGCATGCAAGTTGATCATCAATCCACTATCGTGGAGGTTGAAGGTAAAATTCATGATAACTGCATTTCCATATTAATTGACCCAGGAGCTAGTCTTAGTTATGTTACTCCTGGTTTAGTTGAATTAAACAAGCTCAAGAAAGTAAAGCATGCTAATTCTTGGTTAGTAAAGTTAGCAACAGAGACCAAGAGAAAGGTAACAAATTTTATTCCTGAAACTCTCTTGTAAAATCTCTCTGTAATATTTTTCTTTTGCATTAATCAACTTCTCCATGTGGCCATGTTGGCTAGGGCTGTGCATGTTTCCCTGCAGGGTTTTATCACTTCAAAAAATCGGTGTGTTGATATTTGATCTGGTTGTGTAATTGGTTACCGAAGGTGTTCATCCTCGATTGGAATACTTGTGTTTTCGAACAAAAAGGATGAATAGATCCGTTAAAAAGTATTTTGAGAAAGCTTTTAAAAAAACAATATTTCCATTTATAAAAGTCATGAAGTTGAGAATTTCTCCCGTGAAATTATGAGCAGTAGTGGATGAGGAAGAAGACAAGCAAATAAAGAAGGAAGAGGTCTAGGAAGGTTTTGGAGGTAAAAAAAATGAAAAAATACCAAGTCCAATGTTTTTATTGTAAAATATTTGGCCATTATAAAATTAATTGTTGGAAAAAACAAAAGAAACAATCTATTTTTCTAAGGAAAATTCCTAACAAGGTTTCCAAGGAGGTATGTCTTTTGGACACTGGGTACAACAACCACATGACTAAACAAATGTAGCTTTGTTAAGATAGATGAATCTACAAAATCTAAAGTACTATTGGGAGATGACAAGTGAGTGGAAGTTAAAGGTAAAGGAACAATCACAGTAAAAACAAAGCAAGGCCAAGTAAAACATATTAATGATGTCTTATATATTCCTGGTTTAACACATAATTTGTTGAGTGTGGGGCAACTTATTGAAATGGGATATTTTGTTGTTTTTAAGAATGTTGAATGCATCATATATGATAAAGAAGATTATAGTCATATTATAGTCAATATACCATAAATATAATTATAATCACATTATAGGGAAAATTAATATGTTGCAAAATAAAAAACTTCTCTTTCAATTTTTATTATGAAGCAAATAGAGCATTAAAATTTGGTTGTGATGGTGATTCTTGGCTATGCTACATGAGGTATGGGAATCTAAATATAAGATGATTAAAGTTTCTACAAAATAAGAAAATTGTCAAAGACTCACCTCTTATTTATTGTGTTGATCAAATTTGTGAAGGATGCATTCTCGACAAGCAACATAGAGACTCATTTCTACCATGAAAATCTAGGAGACCAACAAAAACATTGGGTCTAGTACATGTTGATATATGTGGTCAAATGAAAACTTCCTCACTCACCAAAAACAAGTATTTTATTATTTTTGTGGATGATTTCAATAGAAGAACATAGGTGTATTTCATTAAAGAAAAAATTGTTTCCCTTACTATTTTTCAACAATTTAAAGTTGAAATCAAGGAGAAAAAGGGTTGTGTTTTAAAGACATTACACACAGATAGACGGGGGGAATTTACTTCTAATGAATTTGATTGTTGCTGCAAAAATAATGGCATATATAAGAAATTGACAACATGTTACATTCCCCAATAGAATGATGTGGTGGAATGCAAGAATCAAACAATTGTTGAGATGGCTAGGAGCATGTTTAAAGGTTAAAGGATTCCAAAACAAAATTGGAATGAAGTCGTAGTTACATCTCTTTATTTTATTAATAAATTCCCAACAAGAAGTGTGCAAAATAAAATTTGTATTAGGCATGGAGTGGAATAAAACCTAGTGTTCTCATTTCAAAGTCTTTGGTTGTATCGCTTATGCTCATGTTCCTTCCAAAAAAATGAAAAAACTAGATGATAGAAGTGTGAAATGTATTTTTATTTTCTATTGTCAAGAGACAAATACGTATAGATTGTTTAATCAACAAACTGAAATATTCTTGGTTATTCTTGATTTGTTTTTTGATTAAAAATAAGAATGACGCTAGAATCAAGGAGGGAAAAAAGAAAATCCAATAATTATTATAGAAGATGAATCTTCTATTTCCATAAATCCAACATGTAGTCTAAGTACTACTCAGACTACATCCACTCCATCATATTCTTCAACTTCAAGTCCTATTCAGTGTCCAAGTCCTCCTCCAAGTATCCTCTAAAATACTTAAATAAAATTTATGGATATTCTAACTTTGCTTTAATGTCTAAGATTGAAGCAGAGCCAAGATTTGTTGAAGATGTAGTAAATAGGAAACATGGTGCAAAGCAATGGATGAAGAGATTGCAACCATTAAAAGAAATGAAACATGGGATCTTGTGTATCCTCCTACTAAAAAGAAGTCATCGGGGTAAAATAGGTGTACAAAACAAAGTATGCAACTGATTGGCCCATACAAAAGAACAAAGCAAGGTTAGTGGAAAAAGGGGTTTTCTCAACAACCAAGTATAGACTACGATGAAACATATATTCATGCTGCAATACTGAATATAATAAGAAATGTGTTAGCATGAGTAGCACAATATAATTGGTTGGTTTATCAGTTTGATGTGAAAACAACCTTTCTGAATTGTGTTTTGAAAGAAGATGTATATGTTTAGTAGCCCCAAAGATATGAACTTACAGAAAATGAACATAAAGTTTACAAATTAAAAAAGGCTCTTTACGAACTAAAGTAAGCTCCAAGAGCATGGCATAGTAGGATAAAAAATTATTTTCTGAAAATGGGATTTAACAAAAGTGAAAGTGAACCCACATTATATATCAAGTGAAATGGTATAAATGATCTAATTATTGTTTTCTTATATGTGGATGAATTGATATATACATACATAAGTATTTTTTTAGTGGAAGAGTTCATAGAGGCTATGATGTTTGAATTTGAAATGATTAATTTGGGTTTGATGCATTATTTTCTCAGCATAGAAGTGAGGCAAACAAATGATGGTATTTTTATTTCACGAGAAAAATATGTTATAAATATTCTTCACAAATGGAAAATGGAAAATTGTAAACCCATGAGAACACCTATCAACACAAATGAAAATGTTTCTATAGAAGATGGAGGAGAAAAGGTAAATGTTAAATCCTATAGGATTTTAGTAGGTAGTTTCATGTATCTTACTGCAATTGGACCTGATATTATGTAAGAAGAAAGTTTAATTTCGAGACTCATGCAAAGTCCAAGTAAAATTCACTTTGGAGAAGCAAAAATAATTTTGAGGTATCTCCATGGAACAAACAATTTTGATGTTTGGTATACTTGAACATATAATTTTGTGTTAGTTGGTTATACAGATAGTGATTGGGATGGATGTTTTGATGATACAAAAATACTTCAGGTTATGATTTCAGCGCAAGATGAGGTGTAGTATCATGGTATTCAAAGAAACAACCAACTATTTCATTATCTTCTATAAAAGCAGAGTATATTGGAACATCCTTAGCAACAGGTGAAGCAATTTGGTTGAAGAGAATATTGACAAATCTAAAACAAGAACAATAATATGCCACAATTATTTATTGTGATAACATGTCTACAATTGCTATAAGTAAAAATCCAATGTTTCATAGTTGTAGTAAACATATTGATATCAAATATCATTGCATAAGAGATCCTTTGGGAAAAAGAGAATTTGAATTAAAGTTTTGTAAAATAGATGATCAACTTGTGGATATCTTCACCAAAGAACTACCAACAAAGAAGTTTCATTACATTAGAAAGATGCTTGGAATCACCCCATTAAGAGCATTAAGGGGGAGTTTTGAAGATAATGCTTAATTTATATTATTGTAATATGCAGTTGTTGACATATTGTTACAACATTGTTAGAAAATTCATATTACATTGTTCGAAACATAAATTAGGGTTATTCATCATTAGTCTCATATAATTAAAATTAGCTACAGATGATCAATTTCAAAATTTGTAGGAATCTGAAGGCTATAATGAATTTATTAGTTGTTCAATAAGATAAATGAAAAAAGATGAGAAGGAAGAATCACAAGCACTCAAATCTTTGATGTTTTCCATCAATATTTGTATTGTTTGCAATGTTTACTCACTACAATTGTTTCTCATCATAATTCTAGAGCATCTTGTTTCAACTCAATGTTCTCTTTTCCTACTACACACTCATATTTTATTAACTTTTTTCTTTTGCTCCATATTATTTAAACTCACATTCTCTTTGTCTACTACACACTCATATTTTATTATGTTGGAACACACAACATACAAATATTACAGGATTCTACTAATCCCACTTGCACCACCATTCTACAATTATTCTCTTCTTTTCTCTATGCATACATTATCACTGGGTAGACATACACCATCTTATTTTGATGCAGCTTCAAGCATCAACCATTGACTTTGCAGTTGGAATCTCCGATGAACTCAATTTACAATTTGGTTATAGATTTCCATCTCTACCATATAACTACCATCAAGAAATTTATCCCACAAATTCCATCCACTCTAGTAGTTTTTGGTGACTCACGATAGCTAGTGTATCTTGCTTGAAACCACACAATATGAATTCCATCCTTGATATGAAAATCCTTAGACACCACTTGTTTCTTTACCATATATACATCAAGAATGTAACTTGATTTAGAATTAATTTCATGATAATATTGAGGTGATTTGTAGAAAAACGATGATGTGCTCTTTATAAAAAAATTCATAAGATGATGATTAATTTGAAAAATTATGAGAAGGCACAACATAAAATAAAAGAACTTAAACTACATATGTAGATGACATATATTATCTCATCTTTAAAGTACCTTTATATGGCATGATTGTTCTCCATCATCTCAAAACAAAAATTACATTACAACATGATCTTCCAAAAACCATTATAATAGATTCTCTTTAATTCCACAACTCAAAATAAAAAAAATGAGTCCACCATTAGAATCCTTTCAAATTTATGAGAATTTTGACTATAAAGTCGACCAAATTCTGAACTGGATCAATTTCACACTCTTCGACACACAAAAAAATTCGCTAAAAGCTCATTAATGAAAATTTAGACTATGAATTTTACAAATGACCTCAAACTATAAAATTTACTATATAAAGACAAAATACTTTGTGGCATGAATTTCTATGAAACACTAAACTAGCTTCCTTACTACACACACTTTGAGACAATACATAACGTAGGATACAAGCCCTGTGTTGGTATTTGAGCTAACTTGGGATGTGTGTTTTCCTGCTTGGGATCCATGCCCATATATAGCCCTCAGATTGAACTAAATCCCCAACCTTTGTCTGGATTCCATTATACCTCTTTAATTATTAATTATTGTATAGTTGTAACTAACCAAAATTGGTGGAATTTTGGTTAACAAAGGTTAGGTAAGTCGTTGGGTAATAGGAGGTCCGAGGTTCAAGCCCCACCGACTCCCATTTAAAACATATATTTGTTACATAATTTAAAACCATATGATTCGATATCCCCCCCATGGGGCATATTTTTTCAATCCCTAAGACAATTTCGATTTATAGAAGGTGCCACATGGTTCCATTTGATTGTCCCATGTAGTGGCATGTCATTGGCCCAAGGTACGACCCCTTCCACATCATCGTTGACTATGTTGTACATATTTCCACATCATGTTGACCTATCCTACCATGTACTTCCATGTAATTTGTCTTTATTGCCACATGTCTGTCATGTAGGTTGTATAAAGGACACATGTCACCCTTTCAATGGTGCCACATGGACTATACAGTTTTCCACATCATTTGTACAGATGACATGTGGAAAAATTGTATTGGTCCAAATGGAACCCTGAAAAGTTCATTTCCAGGTAACACATGGAACCTCTTAGTACTTCCACATCACCCTGTTGATGTCATCCTATGTCATGCTTACGTCACCTTGATTGTACGAACATGACACGGGTCCCTTTGACCTTTGACTTTTTCCCTAGTTTGACCAAACTTTCACCAGCCATATATTTTTCATACAAACTTCGTTTGAGGTGATTTGTGCATCGTTGGAAAGCTATCATTGAGTTCTACACAATGATGTCCTTTTATTGGTCATTTGAGATGGTAAATGTTTTAAATTTTATTGATTCCATGGGACCTCTTTGAGCATTCTGGATCCTCCTAGACCTTTTTTAGCATTCCTTAGATCCTCCCAGATCACACCTTCCCAATGAAAAAATTTTGTACCTCCAAAAGTATAATTATCCAAAATATTAGTGGTGATAACTCACTCTTCCATCGTGTTGAATATTTTGGAATTTAGTCTTCATCTTGGATATCTGATCATGGGTATTACATTAGTGTACTTCTATATGATCCTCTAGAAAAATGGATTTCAATATGGCCTCTGACACTGTTGCTAATAGATATGGTTCTGTGTAATGCACCACTAATTACCACAATTTGTTTTTTTTTATTTATTCTTTTCTTTGTAGGCATGGACTCTAAATTCAAAGGTATATCTGGCTCAAATCTTGCTACAAGGGAGATTAAGCATTTCTTCTTCCACATTGAAACTTACCAAATCTATTTTATAAGTGAAATTATAAACTTTATCTTCTCTTCGAATGACTCCTTGTAATCCTAACAATATTTCATTATCCTAATCGCATAGGCTACACTCTTGTCCTGGTCAAACTATACATATATACACACCAAAGAGTTTATATCATGACTTTGCCACAACATAATGACGCAAAAATTTATATACCTATGTATACATATCTATGGCAGAATAAATTGCGCCACAAAACAGTTAAGTAACATTCTATGTATAATCATACTATTATCAATCTTATTGCACCATAAATGTTAAAAAAACAAGTCCTACATCTATATAATCCATTTTCAAAGGTACTGTGCTAGCAAGGCCAACCGTGAGAGGAGTACTAAGAATGACCCTTCATAAATGTTGGTGTGGAAATTACGTTTTCTTCGGGCAAGGGTGGCAGTGAATTTAATGCGCTCCTTTCCATCAACATGGACATAGAACGGGTGAATTCCAGGCATGGAAATGGTAGTTACGAATCTAGTTCTTTCCTCGCCCCTTTAGGGACAACCGACATCCTATTCGAGTAACGAACCCTAACCAAACTTAGAACCAGAAGACTGGAATGCCTGCCAATTCCATTTCGTGGATTTAGATGGGACTAACCTTGGATACAGTGAAGGAGGTATAATGAACCTTCTGCCAAATCATTTATGACGTGTAGGAAACAACCTCTTGGGATTATCACGAGTTTAAAGTTTCCCTCCCGAATCTAGCCACCTTTCCCTAACTGCAGTACTGACTTAAGGACCGTCATTAAACATCCGTAAACTAGTAGATGAGCTCTAGAACTACCATTTTCATTAGTCTTCCTTTGAAAAACCGGCTCTGTGTGCTCCTTGTWACCAAATACCGAGTCATATAATMCTCTCTGTAACTACTGAATGTTGAAGTCGTGGACTTGTTTTGGAATCAAACATATTGGATGGATCTCTGCCATTGGAATTCCACATAATAAGGTAAGAGCTTATGGTTAGTGGCTCTTTGGAACTTTCTGTATTATAAAATCATTCTCGTTACTGGGTCGTTCGATGTGAAGGTTACTCTACAGTCTATATCTTGAATAATGGAAATCTTATGCATTTCTTCACATCTCATGTTTATTTTCCTTTGGTTCCAATCACTGCATTCTTTTTTATTTTACTGTATACACCATCCTTCATAGGGTTTTTAGTAAACGCTATCTCATTCATCCGAGGAAGGGTGGATCCTGACGGAAGAGCCCCTTCTCAAAATGTACAAGGTGTCATATATATCCCCTTGTCTCTATCATGGTCTCTACCAAATGTTCAATATTGAACCAAAGGCTTCAATGATTCTGGCATGCCCAGATAACTCTTCGATACCAATAAAGAATCCTTGACCTTTCTCAAACATTGTTTGTCCTCTTCGCCAATCTTATGACTCAAACCAGTGGCCAGGGTTTTCTGTAAAAACCGTTGACTTAATAGTATATTCCCTATAAAAATGTTCTGGTGGGTCTATAACTCAACTAACGAGTAGTTCTTGTACCATGTGGAAAGAAATGAATTTCACAACATGTTTACTCGTTTATTTTTTTTAAAGGTAGTCTAATATCGACAGTTAGATATACTTCTGGTATGAAAGTAATTCTTAAGGATTAAAACACTCCATGCCATCTCTGTATGAAGGGACTTAGTACAGTTGCTCTCGATGTTCTTTAATTATGATTGTTGTATAAAGATATTCACTATATTGCTTTAGTTCATTATATTTTTTTTGAATTGATACACAACTTCTAATGATGGGCCCTGTTTGATGTGAGGGTACCGATCAGTGAGCTACCACCCATCCATCCTCGACCCTGAGTGACTGTCCAGCCAGAAATCAATAAGGAAAGGTCATGCGAGTTGGGGTTGGAAGTTAAGTAAAGTTTTTACATGATGTGTTAAAAGAAAACACTTATCGTTCTGTTTCTATTTCTTCAAGTTTTCCTTAAGTATGCCTTTCTAATCCTTGTAAGGTGAATTTTGCAGGCTTTTAGTCTACGCAATGCTCTTGGATGTTCATCCCCATACTTGGTGCAATAGGTATTCAAGTTCCCTTATGAACCTTTCTGGATTTTTGAACAGTCATGGTTGCCAAATTTAAAAGGGGTCATTCAAATTTGATTCCCTCAGATTCCTATCAGGTTTGGAAGAAGGGGAAAAAAATTACCCAAAGGTAACTGGGGATTTGGTCCCGGTGGTTACAATATAACTTTTGTAGAAATTACTTCTACAGGATTGTCTTGTTCGTTAGAGTAAATGAATTATTTGATAACTGATTATTGCTCGGGTCTCGTTATGCCCTAAATTTTAAATACCAGGGTTATTGCCTTGAAGACATGCCCTATTTTCAAATGCTAGACCTTGGATCAACTTATGCTAGATCTATAATACTAAATCGTTTTATTTCATTTCGGCATTCCTTATAATTATTACCAATGTGGTTTAAATCTGCAATAGAAATTAGTTAGATTGGATATAATGGTCTCAGTAAAGTTCTGATTCTATGTTTTTCCTTCCAGAATAATATATATATATATAATTTCTTCATTGTTTCGGCCAAAGGGCTGCTATGAGTTTTAAATCACGTGTTGCATACACAGAACTGTAATTGCTTAATCTATACCATTCACGACAGTTTCGCATGTATACTCTGGAATAATTATCTTCAAATTTTACCTCTGCATTATCTTATAAAAGAACAATGACTTACTTATATTACTATAGTAAGATATGAGGAGTTCCAGACTCTTCGTTTCATTTATTTCTTATTTGAGAGGTAGTTGATTTTCTTATTGGTAGAGTTTGTATGTCTAAAATGATTGACAAAAATCTTTCTATGAATGAGTTTTCTATTGCTGTCAATAAATCTTCTTTAATAAATCTATACATAGTACTACCACATCTGTATCTATGTGCACTATATATATATGAGTCTACAAGAATATATGTAAAGACCTAGTCAATCCAAATACTCATACATATATCTGTTTGATATTGCGATTACAAAAATAAACTTTTGCCTATAGACGAATTTATATATATATATATATATATATATATATATATGAGTATACAAGAATATATGTAAAGACCTACTCAATCCAAATACTCATACATAGATCTGTTTGATATTGCGATTACAAAAATAAACTTTTGCCTATAGACAAATTTATACTTTCGAATTCACTTGCACAGGATAAATCTGTCTCAAGTTTTTAATTCGGGAGGGGCAATCCCAGAATTTAGTCCTTGATTATAAAACTTCATACAATGAACATATATCATCTATTGAAGCCATCTCAAATTAGTACAGTTAGATACATTACAATAGGTAGACATAATCATTCACACAGTTACATTACAACAAATAGATATAATCATTAACACATAGAAGGAAAGGTTTACATATCTGGAACAGTTCGTGTGAAGACAAAGGGAACAACCACATTCCTCCCAATCGTAGAATAGGGCAGCCAAAAATCACTTGCCCGATTCACCCCCTAGCCTGACCATGAATCCATGAGGGAGAACTTGGAAGTCTCCTCCTTAGTATTGTCCTTCCATTCCGACAGATTCCTCTTGCCTCACACTCACTCAGTAGTGTTCATAATAGGAAGGGAAAATCAATAATATTTTTCCCAGCATACTTGGCAGCGTCTTGCCTCCTCACATATGCTATTTATCCATAATATATTTTTTCCTAGGTCTTTTTCCCTCCCTTGGAATTTTCACAGCTTTCTAAATCCCCGATTTTCAGGGGCTGCCAATGGCCAAATCTCTGATTTTTCACTTGTAACAATCAGCCCAGAGGTAGTTCCAACATGTTCCCCACTCATGGAGTCATGGTCAGCTGGATTTAACATGGTTGTTCCATTTGTCCTCCTGCAATCAATATAAAATTTTTTGTTTTCATACAAGTTTCCTATTCAAATAGTTAGTTGGGTCAAATCAAGTCTTTGGCTAACAATCATAATAATTAATTACAATTATCAAATTCGGAATTCGGAATTGCCATAAATGGAAAAAAAATTCCAAATTCGAATTTACTAAAAACGGAATAATTTTCCAACAAATTTAAATTTCAAAAATACTTTATTCTTTTGGGGATGTCACATCTTTTCCCCCTTCAGTAAAACATTGTCCTCAATGTTCTTTCCTTTCTTGGAACAGGATTGGATGAGATTTCCGCAAATCTCCCTCCAACTCCCAAGTGGCCTCCTCAGAACTAAAGTGCTTCCATTGCACCTTTACCTGAGCGACGACTCTGTTCCGAAGTGCTATTTCTCTCTAGTCCAGAATGTGCAGGGGTTCCACCTGGAACTCGCCTTCGGGTTCGACCTCCACCAAGTTCCAATCAATCATATGAGTAGGGTCATGAATATATTTTTTCAACAAAGAAACATGAATACATTATGAATTATTAGATTAGCTGGAAGTGCAAGTTGGTATGCTACGGGTCCAATTCGATCTAGTATCTTGAAGGGCCCACAAAACCTAGGTGCCAGCTTGGCACAGTTCCCTAACTTCAACGATATTTTTCAGGCTTTGACCTTCAAATAAACATGGTCTCTCACTTGAAATTCCAAGTGTCTTCTTTTCTGATCTGCATAGCTCTTTTGTCAGTCTTGTGCTTCTTTCAAGTTCTTTTGTACCTTTCTTACCATGTTCTCTATTTCTTGGAGCATCTCTAGCCCAACCATGAGTATGTTAGCCAGGTTATCCCAGCTAATTAGAGTCATATAGTATTTCGAAAGGGCTCAACTTAGCCGAAGTTTGGTACCCATTGTTATATGCAAATTCTACCAAGTGTAGGTAGTCTTCCCACTTGCTCAGTTTTGTTCTTACGTACATGCGGAGCATATCCTCTATGATTTGGTTTGTCCTTTTGGTCTATCCATCTGTTTGTGGATGATAAATCGTATTGAAATTCAAGTTATTATTTATCCCTACAAACAATTCCTTCCAAAAAGCGGATGTAAATTTTACATCTCTATCTGAAATCACCATTTTAGGAATACCATGCAGTCTAAAAATTTCTTTCATGAATATTTCAGCAATGTTTATAGAATTAAAAGTAGACTTTATAGGAATGAAGTGTGTAGACGTACTGAGTTTATCTATTACAACCATGATGGAATCATTCTATTTTTGAGTTTTAGGCAAACTTGTTATAAAGTCCAATGATATGGTCTCCCATTTCCACTCTAGTACTGGAAATGGCTGTAATAGGCTGGCTGGATGATGGTGCTTGGCCTTAACCTGCTGACAATCTTGGCACCTAGCCAAATACTCTGTTGTTTCACCCTTCATATTAGGCCAGTAAAATAATTTTCTAAGTGATGTTATTGTTTTCTGGTAACCTGGATGGCCATAATACGGTTTCCTATGCACTTCATCCAAAACTATTAATTTTAACTCTACTGAATCTTGTATGTAAAGTCTGTTTTTACATCATAATAGTCCCTTCTTGTCGATAGTTGGATCTAGTTTATCCGAGTTTGCGGTATTGTTTTGTAATTCTTCCATCATCTTACTGTAATTTCTGTCGTTAGTACCTGCCGTCCTTATTCTTTTTTCCAGATCAGTTTCTTCCCTACTGGTATTTATCTCAAATAACCCATGGACTCTTCTTCTTAAAGAGTCTACTACTTTATTTTCCTTACCCTTGATATGTGTGACCTCGAAGTCGAATTCGCTCAAGAAGGCTAGCCATATTGCTTGTCTTGCATTAAGATCTAGCTGGTTGAACAAATATTTCACCCCACTATTATCCGTCAATAGTGGAAATGTTTTTCCCATTATGTAGTGTTGCCACATTTTTAAGGCGTGGATTACCGTTGGCAATTCTAAGTCACGAGTGACATAATTTCACTCGTGTTATTTTAATTTCTGGGACTCTTAACATATAACTTGTCCTTCTTGAGTTAGGACACCACCTAGTCCTTCTTTACTTGCATCTACACATACAGTGAAGTCTTTATCTGGGTCTGCTACCTTCAATATGGTGCAGTTGTCAATAATTCCTTCAGCTTGTTAAAACTGTCTTGACACTCTGACTAGTTAAACTTGGTCCCTTTCTTTTGTAATGACGTGATAGGGTAGGCTATCTTGGAAAACCCTTCTATAAATCTGCGGTAATATTCGATGATTCCCATGAATGATCAGATATTCGCTACATCCTTAGGTACTGACCATTCCATAATGGCTTTTATCTTCTCCAGGTCTACGACAATGCCTTTTGCTGAAATTACATGTCCTAGATATTGTATTTCTTTTTGATAAAAGTTACAGTTGTCAAATTTGGCATACAGTTTGTGTTTCCTCAACGTTTGCAGAACTATACTTAAGTTTTCATCATGTTCTTCCTCCATTTTTGAATAGACTAGAATATCGTCGATAAATACTACCATGATTTTGTCCAAGTACTGACTGAAAATAATGTTCATCAGGCACATAAACATGGCTGGTGCGTTAGTGAGTCTGAAGGGTATGGATATGAATTCGTAGTGTCCATATCTTGTCTAAAACAATGTTTTTCTTATGTCCTCATATTTTATCCTAACTTGATGATAACCGAATCGTAAATCCAACTTTGAAAATATCTTGGCCCCACCTACATGATCGAAAAAATCATTTATCCTTGCTAAGGGGTATTTGTTCTTAATAGTCATTTTGTTCAACTGTCTATAATCGATACATAGTCTTAGAGTATCATCTTTCTTTTTCACAAAGAGGACTGGTGCCCCCCATGGTGAAACACTCGGTCTGATATACTCTTTGTCCACCAATTCCTGTAATTGTATTTTTAATTCTGTCAGTTCTGGTAGACTCATTCGGTAAGGTGCTTTTGAGATAGGGGTTGAACTAGGTAGTAGTTGTATGGATAAGTCTATTTCCATTTTAGGAGGTAATTCTGGTACCTCATCCACAAACATGTCTCTGAATTCATGTAGGACAACAAAGTCTTCTAACTTTGGCTTATCTTCTTTTCCTAACATATTCGTTACTTGGATGGCATAAAATTGACATCCCTTTCTCATACATTTCTTGAGTTGCATCGTTGAAACTTGTCTGACTGTTACAGGTTTTGGTATACCTTGGGTTGTTCTAGTAGTGCCAAACTCATCTTTATAGCTAAGTATATTTGTATAACAATATAGTATTTCTTTGTGTTGTTCCAACCAATCCATCCCGATAATCATATCGTAAGATCCTAGTGGTAGGATGTTCAGATTTGTTCTTATATTTTGACCATCTAAGTTGAACTCAAAATCAGAAATAAAGTCAACTACTTTCCTTTTAGTACATATTGCTAGTTGTACAAGCCATGATTTTGCATGCTTCAGTTTATTAAGTTTATTCGACTCCACTACATCAAGAGTAATATAACTTAACGTAGCTCCAGGGTCAATTAAAATAGAAATTCGAGTTTTGTTGATTTTACCTTTGATTTCTACCACCGAGGACTGGTGGTCAGCTTGTCAACCATCTATGGATTCATTTATCCGATGTAGGCTTCTGCCCACGTCTCCCACCATCGAGGCTTCCTGCAAATTATGAACAATAGTTCTATTTGCTGAAATTAAACGTGGACAGTTCCTCCTTAGATGAGGCTCTCCACATTCCCAACACTTTAATGGCTCGCGGGAGCTGTCCCCAAACTTCTTCATTCCCAGGTTTACCGGTTTACCACTGCCTTGCGTATTCGGATGATTGGAGTGAAAATCCTTTCTCGGAAAACTTTTTGCTGCATTTCGATAAGGAGCTAGTCGGTATCCCTTCTTCTATTGGTTCATTTGATCTTGTTTCTTATCTTTCCAGTCTTTGGGAAACTCTACCCACTGTTTATATTGGTCATAGAACATTCATGCTTTCCTGAATACTTCACTCAAGGATTGGGGGTTGTCAAATTCAATTTTGTCCCTGTAGGACTGTGGTATACAACTTAAAAATCGTTGGAATTTTACCTTATCCTCCCGGATGTACGGTACAAACCTTAGTAGTTCCAGAAATTTATTTATAAGGTCCTCCATCGTCATCTGTCCAAATCGTCACTTGTAAAATTCTTTCGTCTTTCTTTCATAATAGCTTTTAGAAAGGTATTGTTTCTTGAAATACTTCTTAAAGTTAGACCATTCCAATTGTTTCTCCTTTAGGCCCTTGGCCAATTTCAGGTCTTTCCACCAAATGTTGGCCTTCCCTTTCAGATTGTAGATGGCCATTTTGACCTTCATGTTGTTGGAATAGTTGTAGATCTAGAAATATTTTTTGATGTCCAACAACCACACCTCAGCTTCTTCTCCTGTCCTGGATTCTCCATCAAAGAAAGCTGGTTTAATATTTTTAAATTCTCCTTCAAGATGGTCTACTTGTTTTCTTTTTCTGTCTAGTTTAGTTTTGTCTTCAACTGAAGGTGTTCTTTCAGACGAACTGTCTCCTTTTTCTGTTTCCGGCCCAGAGTTCTTGGAGGCCCTTTTGCTGACCTCTTCATCATGGTTATCATCCTTTGGAATTTTCTTGGTCACTATACTACGCAACAAGACTTCATTTATCTCTTGATGTTCCTGCTGTGCTTTCTTCAATTTTTCATTGTCGTCTTTGAAAATCTACAATTCAACAATAAGATTCCTCATTGTTTCCAACACCTCCATGGGTGAGCTTCCGTCACTGTTTTGTCCTAGATCTCCAGGAGGTATTTGCTGCGGATTTCCTTCCATCCTGATTTCTGCATCGTCCTGAGCTGTCATAATTAACACAAAACAGAAAGGGATTTTTGTTTGTAACCATAAGATTTATTAGTTTTACATAAATCAGAATATATACTAAGCAACTAATGTGGCCCCGTTCAGGCCCAGTGTTGTAACTTTTGCTCTGATACCATATGTAATGCACCTCTAATTACCACATTTTTTTTTATTTATTCTTTTCTTTGTCGGCATGTCTCTAAATTCAAAGGTATATCTGGCTCAAATCTTGCTACAAGGGAGATTAAGCATTTCCTCTTCCACATTGAAACTTACCAAAGTTATTTTATAAGTGAAATTATAAACTTTATCTTCTCTTCGAATGACTCCTTGTAATCCTAACGATATTTCGTTATCCTAATCACATAGGCTACACTCTTGTCCTGGTCAAACTATACATGTATACACACCAAATAGTTTATATAACGACTTTGCCACAACATAATCACGCAACAATTTATATACCTATGTATATATATCTATGGCCGAATAAATTGCACCACCAAATGGTTAAGTAACATTCTATGTATAATCATACTAGTATCAATCTTATTGCGCCATAAACATTTAAAAAAAAGTCCTACATCTATATAATCCATTTTCAAAGGTACCGTGCCAGCAAGGCAAACCGTGAGAGGAGTACTAAGAATGACCCTTCATAAATGTTGCTGTGGAAATTATGTTTTCTTCGGGTAAGGGTGGCAGTGAATTTAATGCGCTCCTTGCCATCAATGTGGACATAGAACACGTGAATTTCAGGCATGGAAATGGTAGTTACGAATCTAGTTCTTGCCTCACCCCTTTAGGGACAACCGACATTCTATTCAAGCAATGAACCCTAACCAAACTTAGAACCAGAAGACTGGAATGCCTGCTAATTCCATTTCATGGATTTAGACGAGACTAACCTCGGATACTGTGAAGAAGGTATAATGACTCTTCTACCAGAGCATTTATTATGTGTAGGAAACAACCTCTCGGGATTATCACTAGTTTAAAGTGTTCCTCTGGAATCTCACCACCTTGCCCTAACTGCAGTACTGACTTAAGGACCATCATTAAACATCAATAAACTAGTAGATGAACTCTAGAACTACCATTTTCATTAGTCTTCCTTCAAAAAACCAGCTCTGTGTGCTCCCTGTAACCAAATACCGAGTCATCTAATCCTCTCTGTAACTACTCAATGTTGAATTCGTGGACTTGTTCTGGAATCAAACATATTGAATGGATCTCTGCCATTGGAATTCCACATAATAAGGTAAGAGCTTCTGGTTAGTTGCTCTTTGGAACTTTTTGTATTATAAAATCATTTTGGTTACTGGGTCGTTCGATGTGAAGGTTACTCTACAGTCTATATCTTAAATAATGGAAAGGTTATGCATTTCTTCACCTCTCGGGTTTATTTTCCTTTGGTTACAATCACTGTATTCTTTGTTGTTTTACTGTATATGCCATCCTTCATAGGGTTTTTAGAAAACGCTATCTCATTCATCCAAGGAAGGGTGGAGCCTGATGGAAGAGCCCCTTCTTGAAATGTACAAGGCATCGTATATATCCCCTTGTCTCTATCATGGTCTCTACCGGATGTTCAGTATTAAACCAAAGGTTTCTTTGATTCTGGCATGCCGAGATAACTCTTCGATACCAGTAAAGCGTCCTTGACCTTTCTCAAAGATTGTTTGTCCTCTTTGCCAATCTTACGACTTGAACAAGTGGCTAGGGTTTTTTGTAACAATCGTTGAATTAATAGTATATTCTCTGTAAAAATGTTCTGGTGGGTCTATAACTCGACTAATGAGTAGTTCTTGTACCGTGTGTAAAGAAATGAATTTCACAACATGTTTACCCATTTCTTTTTTTTAAAGGTAGTCTAATATCGATAGTTAGATATACTTCTGGTATGAAAGTAATTCTAAAGGATTAAAACACTCCATACCCCCTTTGTATGAAGGGACTTAGTATAGTTGCTCTCGTTGTTCTTTAATTATGACTATTGTATAAAGATATTCACCATATTTCTTTAGTTCATTATTTTTTTTTTGAATTGATACACAACTTCTAATGATGGGCCCTATTTGATGCGAGGGTACCCATCATTGAGCTACCTTCCATCCATCCTTGTCCCTGAGTGACTGTCCAATTGGAAATCAACAAGGAAAGGTCATGCGAGCCAAGGTTGGAAGTTAAGTAAAGTATTTACATGATGTGTTAAAAGAAAACAATTATCGTTATGTTTCTGTTTCTTGAAGTTTTCCTTAAGTATGCCTTTCTAATCCTTATAAGGTGAATTTTCCAGGATTTTTGTCTATGCAATGCTCTTGGATGTTCGTCCCCATACTTGGTGCAATAGGTATTCGAGTTCCCTTATGAACCCTTCTAGATTTTCGAACATTCATGGTTGCCAAATTTAAAAGGGGTCATTAAAATTCACTTCCCTCAGATTCCTATCGGGTTTGGAAGAAGGGGAAATGTTTTCCCCAAAGGTAATTGGGGATTTGGTCCCGGTGGTTATAGTATAACTTTTGTAGAAATTTCTTCTACAGGATTGTCTTGTTCATTAGAGTAAATGAATTATTTGATAACCGATTACTGCTCGGGTCTCGTTATTCCCTAAATTTTAAATACCATGGTTATTGCCTTGAAGATAGTCCCTTTCTTTAAACACTAGACGTTGGATCGACTTATGCTAGATCTATAATACTAAATCATTTTATTTCATTTCGACATTCCTTATAATTATTACCAATGTCGTTTAAATCTGCAATAAGGATTAGTTAGATTGGATATAATGGTCTCAGTAAAGTTCTGATCCTATGTTTTTCCTTCATATATATATATATATACTTTCTTCATTGTTTAGGCCAAAGGGCTGGTAGGAGTTTTAAATCGCGTGTTGCATGCATAGAACTATAATTGCTTAATCTATACCATTCATGACAATTTCGCATGTATACTCTGGAATAAATATCTTTGAATTTTACCTCTGCATTATCTTATAACAGAACAATGACTTACTTATATTACTGTAGTAAGATATGAGGAGTTCCAGACTCTTCGTTTTAGTTATTTCTTATTTGAGAGGTAGTTGAATTTCTTATTTGTAGAGTTTGTATGTCTAAAATGATTGACAAAAATCTCTGTATGAATGAGTTTTCTATTTCTGTCAATAAATCTTCTTTAATAAATMTATACACAGTACTACCACATCTGTATCTATGTGCACTATATATATATATATGAGTCTACAAGAATATATGTATAGACCTACTTAATTTGAATACTCATAGATAGATCTATTTGATATTGCAGTTACAAAAAAAAACTTTTGCCTATAGACGAATTTATACTTTCGAATTCACTTGCACATGATAACTCTGTCTGAAGTTTTTAATTCAGGAGGGGCAATCCCATAATTTAGTCCTTGATTATAAAACTTCATACAATGAATAGATATCATCTATGGAAGCCATATCAACTTAGTACAGTTAGATACATTACAACATGTAGACATAATCAGTCACACAGTTACATTACAACAAATAGATATAATCATTCACACAGAGAAGGAAAGGTTTACATATCTGGAACAGTTCGCGGGAAGACAAAGGGAACATCCATGTTCCTCCCAACCATAGAATAGGGAAGCCAAAAATCACTTGCCCGATTCACCCCCTAGCCTGACCATGAATCCATGAGGGCAAACTTGGAAGACTCCTCCTCAGTACTTTCCTTCCATTCCAACAAATTCCTCTTTCCTCACACTCACTCAGTAGTGTTTGTAACAACAAGGGAAAATCAATAATCTTTTTCCCAGCATACTTGGGCACGTCCTGCCTCCTCACATATGTTATTTATCCATAATATATTTTGGCTAGGTCTTTTTCCCACCCTTGGGAATTTTCGCATCTTTCTAAATCCCTAATTTTCAGGGGCTGCCAATGGCCAAATCTATGATTTTCCACTTGTAACAATCAGCCTAGAGGTATTTCCAACATGTTCCCCACTCATGGAGTCATGGTCAGCTGAATTTAACATGGCTGTTCCATTTGTCCTCCTGCAATCAATATAAAATATTATGTTTTCATATAAGTGTCCTAGTCAAATAGTTAGTTGGGTCAAATCAGGTCTCTGGCCAACAATCATAATAATTAATTACAATTATCAAATTCGAAATTCAAAATTTCCATAAATGGCAAAAGTTTTCCAAATTCGAATTTACTAAAAACAAAATAATTTTCCAACAAATTTAAATTTCAAAAATACTTTATTTTTTTGGGGATGTCACATTCTGGCTCATAGATTCCCCAACAACAAAAATATCATTCACTAAATCTCTGCAATACTTGTATCATGTATTCAACATCCACTCCCATCACCTTCTACTAAAGACAATCTATCTCAGCCAATATGAAACCAATTCGAATGTTGATCTATGCCTTGACCTTTTCGACTCAATGTTCTTGTACATTTGATGTATCTGTAGGAGTCTTTGAATGAATTCCTTGTCGATTACTCTCCTTCCTTGAAAAATAACTCAACATGTATTGTTATCACCTTTATTTTAAATATGACATAGTATTTTAAATATGCATATAATATCCACATAAACATGACATAGTATTTTAAATATTCTTATAACATGTTGTTGGTCCCCCCAACATTCCCCCTTGAATATTTTGTAAACATTCAGGGAGACCCCCTTGACCATTCAAAAATATCGCTTTCATGACATCCGAGTCTATCTTACCTGATACGAAAAGATGATTTTATGGATTATTTTGGTGTGATAGCTCGATTGTAATGTAATAAATTCACAAAATTGTATCGGTTCGATACTTGATCTATTGATAGTCCGTTTATCCTTGTATCGATTATTTTTCATTTTAAATTTCTTGATTTTCAACATGAAAATTCAAAACAAGAGTATGGATGATTTCGCGATGTCTTTCAATGATTAGAAAATGGTTTCATAACATGTTTTTATTTTCAGGTCTTCTATGTTGGTTAATGAATGAAAACTCTCGTTATCATGATGATTCGACAATGGAATCCAAGAATATATGTATTATTACTTTTATATACTTGTTCTTGTTTTCCTAATACTATTTGATGATATTTCAAAAATTAATGATCTCATTTGAGCATGAGCTAGAGAAATATATTTCGATGAATAATCAAGACATGATTTGCTTTGGTCTTAGTCTTAATGGTCATAATCCTTATCATGACTTAAAACTATGAACAATGGTTAAATTTTCTTTATGTATTTGGACCTTTCATTTGAATTACATGACATCACAAAGGTCAATACTATAAAAGTTCTTGTTACTATCATGTCATGGTTTTCAAGTCATTATTTTTATTACTTGGTCATTATGCAAAGTTATTTGTAATTAATTGTTTTAACGATCGTTCTTAATAATCACATAATTCAAAAAAATTAATTGATTACATGTTACACTATGTTTAAGACATGAGGCTAATAAAACAATTGAGAATTGCATTGTTTACTGTCAATTAAATGGAAAAGTGGCCCAAGAGTTGTCCAGTGATTTAACAATTCATTTTTGTACATTTGTTTATAGTTTGTTTGTAAAATAAGCATAGATATGGGTTTATTTGTTTTTATTTGTTTTTATTTTGTATTGCCTTATTATATTAATAACTAAATATTTGATTTAAAACAATACATAATGGAATATTCCATTGCTATTCTCAACTATTTTTCTTATTATTAGGGTTTGATTTTTTTTAGCATGAAAACGTTTAAATTATTTGTTTAATCTTGTCTGTTATTATTAATAATTGTTTTGATTTATTTTTTTACAGGATCTCATACTCCATATCATGGAAGAGAGTTGGAATTTCTTGTTTTGGGAAAGTAGTTGCTAAAGGATTGAAATGAGAAAACTAAAAAATCGCTTCACTTCTCACAACGCGAAATCAAATCTTCATTTCTAAGAAAACGACAATGAAATTATGGAAACACTCAAAAACCCATTTGCAGAATGGAGCATTTTACCTTACTCACGAGGATTTTCTCCAACAATGGCACGGTTTTGGAGATACATACAGATCTTGGACATCCATTTTTCCATATTTTGTGTCGCAGTCAGCCTCCAATTTGGCTTTTGTTTGAACGAACCATGGATATCATATATTGATGTTTATCATGAAATTAATTAAATTAAATCAGTTTATGTAGTGTGGGATTATAAAAATAATATTAGAGCTTTAGAAGAAGGGGGAGCATGGAATAATGAATGGACTTGGGATTATGAAAAGATAATGAACCTCATTTTGATTCAAACTTGTGTTCTGTGAGTACTTTTGGACTTTTTTTTAATAAAATATCATTTGTTTTCATTTATGTTGTCAGTTTATTCTTGTCATAGCTTTGTAGACTTAAAATTTGAATTTTGTCCATGTTTTATTAATTCATTTTTATTCTATTAATTGTTGTATCGTTTTTTCCAAAGATTAATATTTAAAAAATATCATTTGTTATCTCATCTTTATTAATTATTTTTGTGATTGATAGATAGATGCATGTGTAAAATGTATAATAATTTTCTTATGCAAACTACATATGTCTAATTATTTTTTTTTAATGAAATGTGTTTCGTTAATTGAAATAATATATTATTATTCTCCATAAAGGATTGATCTCAAAGTTGTTTCCTTTCCTTATCTGTATTAAATCTACTCTATTTTGTTGAAATTCCTTTCACAAAAATTTTGTTGGACTTGAAGTGCATCATTGTCTCTCTGAGAATTTCTTTTACAGGTGGACAATCTAACATAGTTTTGGAGAGGATTTAACCATTAGATTGCAACTTTGCTCCTGATCGGGATAGCTTTTACTATATTCTCTTAGAAATATTTATAGTGTCACGCGATTTGGTTTGATTGATTTTGAATGTAAAACATTATTTTCAAGTTAACTTGAATTGCTTTGATCATTAGAGTTTATCTTTCATTAATTACATTCAAAATCATTTAGTTTAGATTTGATTTTTATCTTAGCTTGAATATTATTGTTTCAGTATGACTAAAGTTTGAATTATTTATTTTCTTTATTATTTATAGATATTGTTTAGATTGGATTTTTCGGGATTACGTTCCTTTACATACTTTGAAATTCCTGTTTTGAAAAGTTTTCTAGTAAATMTTGTACCCATGTAAAACTCATAAATTCTCTGAATTTATGTAATTAAATGTAAGGTTRTATAATATAATAGATCATTGTAAATACTTGAAATCTGATAATTAGTAGTTAGGATCTTAAACAACTTTTCATTTGTTAATTAGATAGATCCTTTCATTGGACAAGAGAGTCGTTAAAACCGTCATGGATAGTTACCTTAAACGRCTTAGTTTACACTTAAACAACCTTGGACCMGACTAGTCCCTTCCAGTTGACAAGTAGTCAATATCGCCCGTCAACACATGCATCTATATATGTCTCTTAAAAGAGGATTGTTTCTCCTTTACCGACTCTAGAAAGTTTTGCATTACTTTGATGCCCTTTTCGCTTTCGATCTACATGTTCTAACTACCTACATCATTTTGTTCATTCACCTTTGTTTCTTTAGAATCAATAATGTTGACCTAGACAATTCGATCCATATGTAGCCCTTTAGTTGTTTACAAGACAATACAATTGTCTATACTTTTGTCAGAAGGCTTAGAACTATTTATAACGAGATTCCTTTCACTCTAAAACAAAGTGGCTATACAGAAATCCTTTTGCGAGATTCCTCTCACTTATAATGGAGTAGTTGTATAAAAATGTCTTTAACAAGATTCCTCTCACTCTTAACATCATATAAGGTGGCAATATAGAAAATTTCTTACAAAATTCCTATCGCTCTTATCATTATATAAGGTGGCAATATATAAATTTTCCAGAGTTCCTCTCGCTCTTATAATTTAAAATGAGTGGTTTTCATGTATTCTAATAGAGTTTAAGATATGTCTACATATACATATACATATTACATTTACATATATACATACAATGAATTTAATAGATGGTTTATTTCATGGACTCATCCTGCCTTTAGTACTAGAAGGAGTTTCGCAGGTTCCTACCTCTGACAATTCCTCTAACTTTAAAGTTGAATTTGGCATTGAATATGATGCAAAATATGATGCTAAATCTAAGAAACAATTAGACCAAACTATATGCCTTTCCGCTAACCTATATAACCTCTCCTTACGAACACCACACACTATTGTCGTGTCTAGAGTAGCTTCCCTTGAATACACAAGTACCTGACCATTATGAAATTCCACCACAATATTCAAATGGTTTAAATGAGAGTAAGTTTACCTTTAATTCCATAACTTATAAAATATTATCTATTCAAAGAAATCCTCCCGACCCAAGATGGAATCTTACATATCCATACCCTCTTATTTATTTGTTGGTGTTAGTTCTGAATACTACATAGAAATATGTGACAGATTATAATAAATTCAAGAATATTGATCTCATCCAAGTCATGTGGTGAGATGAGACACTATCCACAAACTATTCCTTGATTTATTCATATATAACGTTTCCAAGACCATCCATACAGAAGTATTATTTCCCAAGTCTATTAGTAAGACCGTTAACTTCATCTGGGTCTGCTTGTCTTCTTGCAAGTACCTTTACATATTTCCTTTTTTGTTGTGGACATAAATGTGGTTAAAGTGTATATCACTTCTCTATGATATTTCCACTCTTGCCATAATAAGAGCAGAGTGTCTTGTTCTCATCTCAGGACCACTATCCCTTTATATCATTCCCCCTTTTCCTTTTCTTTCAGAAATGATATTTTCCTTTAGCATTCTAATTAGAGAGATCACATTTCATAGAATATCCTCTTCAACACTTCTCCACGTCATGGTTACTAGTTCCACAGGAATTCCATGTATACGTATACCATTTAGCAATGGGAAAAGTATTGATTCCTTCTTTTGCATCCACATATTTCTCTGGAGATGTCTTAAACATGTTACCTTTCTCTGAACTAGAAGGAAAATCTAACTATTTATGAAGGACTTATTCATATAAATTTCTCCTTGCTTGATCTATCCTCAAACATTCACCATATTGATGAGAAAAAGAATAATATGAGGATTCATCTTTATCGATCATGCCTTTTGAAAGATGTAGTCCCTTTTGCATCTGAGACTTTACATTCTTAGCCTGCCAATATTCATGGATTGGTAATGATGGTGCCAATACTTGGTTCCTAATATACAACTTTCTTTCCAACTCATGAAAAATACCTATATGGAATTCCTCATGACATATCAGTTGATCTTGTAGCCTTTGCTTCTCTTCCTCAAGATCTTGTAACTACATTATTAACTCAAAATTATCCTTCTAGATTTGTTTATTAATATTTTTTTGCAACTTCAATTTCATGAGAGCTTTACTCATCTTGTCCTTTTGATAAGAGCCTTCAAAATATTCACCAATTGAACTCTTGGATCTCATGTCACATCAACAACCTGGAAATGCACTTCAAAACTAGCTATGATACCACTTGATCCAATAAACCTTACACACCACTTATTTCTTTACCATATAAACATGCAACATATAACTTGGTTTAGAATTAATTTCTTGATTGTATTGAGGTGATTTACAGAAAAAATGATGATGTTCTCTCTATCCAAAAACTCATAAAATGATGATTAATTTTTATAATGATGAGATGACACAACAAAAAATAAAAGAACTCAAATTACATATGTATATGAAAAATATTACTTCATCTTCAAAATGCCTTTAGACAACATTATTATTCTCCATAATATCAAAACACCAATTGCATTACAACATTAGCTTGAAAAATCCATTTTAATAGATTATGTTTAATTCCACTACTCAAAACAAAAAAATCAGTTCACCATTAGAATCATTGTGAAATTATGTGAAATTTGACTATAAATTTGACCAAATTCTGAACTGGATCAATTTCACCCTCTTTTGCATGTAAAACAATGCACTAAAAGTTCAATAATGACAATTTGGACTAATACTTTTACAAATGACCTCAAATTACAAAACATACTTCAAATTCATGATCCTCACAGAAAAAAAAATCCAATGAGTATAAGCTTAATTATATTCAGACAAAATACCTCATGGCACACATTTCTATTCAACACCAAACTAGCTTCCTTACTATAGGTACTTCACGACACTACATACCTCGGGATATGTGCCCTACATTGTGATTCATTCCATCTCTGCACATTTTTTGGCCTCCTTGGGATCCTTTCCCATATATACCCCTAGGACGGAATGAAATCCCCAACCTATATCTGGATTCCATGCTACCTCTTTAATTATTAATTATTGTATAACTGTAACTAACCAAAATTGCTGAAATGTTGGTTAGTGGAGGTTATGTAATTCATTGGGTAAATAGGAGGTCTGGGGTTCAAGCCCCGTAGAATCATATTTATAGTATATATGTGTTACATAGTTTTAAACCACATGATTCGATCCACTCCCCATGGGGAATATTTTCTCAATCCCCGGGACAACTTGGCTTTCTATAAGGTGCCATGTGGCACCTTTTGATTGCCCCATGTGGAATCCTATAATTGCCCCAAGGTATGATCCCTACCACRTCCTCATTTACTGTGTTGTACGGATTGCCACATCATSTTGACCTATCCTACCATGTAAGTCCATGTAAGTTGTCTTTACTACCACCTGTCTACCACGTAGGATGTACATAGGCCATGTGTCACCCTTTCAGTGGTGCCACATGGAACATACAACCTTCCATGTCATTTGTACGAATGACATGTGGAAAAATTTTATTGGTACAAATGGTCCATTTTCGGGAGACACACGACAACTCTTGGTGCTTCCACGTTACCCTACTGACATCATCCTATGTCATGCTGACATCACCCTAACTGTACGRACATGACACGTGTCCCTTCCAGTGTTGACTATTTTCCAAGTTTGACCAAACTTTGACCAGCCATATCTTTTTCATATGAACTCCATTTGAGGCGATGTTTGCACCATTGGAAAGCTATCRTYGAKCTCTAAGCAATGAYGTCCTTTTCTTAGMTATTTTATATGGTTGAATTTTTATATTTTATGGATCCCCTGGGACCTCTATGAGTGTTCTGGATCCTCCTAGACCTCTATGAGTGTTCCTTAGATCCTCCTGGATCAATTCTCAACATGTTACAGATTCTCTCTCTATCTCACTTAATTATTATAGGTTCACCAATATATCAACGTCACCTTCTTCGTAAAATTACTAGAGATGTAATCTCTTCAACAATGTACACCTTCTCTTTCTACAACATATCTTTGGTTTGTCTACAACACACTCTCTTGTAGATCTCTTATCTCTCTTCTTGATCATCTTACCATTTCACACTCTCTCCAATGGGGTTCTTATATTTTTTTCATCTAATTGTTTCTATATTGTATCATGTATTCTACCCATAACTAAATTCTACAATATCCTTTCCTCTTCATCATCTCACGAGCATCGCCATATCTTCCACCAATTCTTCCTCCTCGCATAAAGTATGTTTCTTTATCCTAAATCCATATCTTTCTTCAATCTTCCTTTCTCTTCTTCTCCCAACTCTAATACCATAGGAAATCCTAACCCATGGAACTTAGAGTCACCCAACAAAAAATACACACTAACAACATAATAGAAAGTATACAATTGAAACATAACTACAAAATTCAACATTTTCATCTAGATACAAAATTAGAAAATCAACATTATTTTCATGAAAATAAGAATAAGATTGAAAGGAAGATGAGGTGTGAAATACATTTCCTACACTAATCCATGACATTAAAATGTGCAAAAACTTAGAATAGAACAATTGCAAAAAAATTGAACATACAACAAAACATTACACAACATTATTTCCAAGGGAAAACCCTTCTCGAATAAAAACCCCACACTCTAAAGAACACTCAATGTATTATTCAACAACTAAATGGTTACGATGCAGAATCTATGTGATCTCATCAAGAGTGTTCTATAGTAGCATATAGATTTTGGAGAAATTTCGGTAGCATAATAGTAAGTTCAAAGTTACACTATTATATCTTGCAATCTTATCACTGACTAAGTAGGCATAACAAAACCATAAACCATTTATGCTTTTCTAGTTAAATAGACTAGAAATCACCAACACGTAGTTCACCAACGATTGTTGATTAGCATTTGTTTCCTACCAGTGATCTCCATTTGTTCCCTACTACTAGTTAACATTTATTCCTTCCTATTCCTTTACATTTATTCTCTTCTACTCCTCAACAATCATTACTTTCTCCACTACAATATTTCAAGGTGTATGACACACCTATCCCAATGTTCTCCCACATTTCATATAAATTGTAATATTATAAGGGAGAATGCATCAAAGTATTAGCTAATTGTTAGGGGCCATAAGTCCTATAGACTCACAGTGCCACTTGAATTTACATGTGCTCATCAGTTTTGTAAACCCGTCTCCAACATTATGAAAAGTTTCAAATTTATATAGTATCACCTTTGCATCCTCTACCATGTCCCTAATAAAATGGTACTATATATCTATATGCTTTTTCTTTGCATGAAAATTTAGGTTCTTAGCTAGACAAATGACATTGTTACTATCACATTCAACTATAATAGCTCTTTGACTAAGCCCTACTTTTAAACATAGTTTCATAATCCAAATAGCCTCTTTACATGAATGAGTAGCTATCATATACACTACCTATGGAGTAGAAAAAGCCACCACAAATTGTCTCTTTCTCATCCAACTTATGTCTCTACCAAGAAATTGAAGGATGTATCCATCTATAGAACTCCTACTATCTAAATCCTTTGCCAAATAAAAATCCACATAACCTATATATCCATTGAGTGTGGGCCACTCAAACATCACTACGATAGAAAATGGAATATTCAAAGTTACTATGCAAATACCAAAATACCATCTTCACTACAATACAATGTTCACATCCAGGATTAGACATAAATCAACTTAAGACTCAAACTGGTTGAGCAATGTCTGGTCTTGTATAAACCATATAATACATCCGATTACTAATTGCACTATCATAATGAACAAAATCCATATCCTCCATCTTTGTGGGTGTTGTAGTACATTTTTCAACTAAATATTTAGTTCCCACAAAATTCAACACACTCAATGGAAATCAATTTTCCATGTGAAAATGCAATACCATAGATTTTTCATACCTACTCTACCTCAACCAAAGATTTTGATTTTCTCGATCTCCCCATATCTCCATTCATAAGATATATTTCCAACCTGCAATCATTCATATCAAATTGTTCTAAAAGTTGAGACTTCAAGTCATCGATCACATCCTTACTATAACCAAAGAATAACATATTGATGTAGGAGCATCCCTTTCAAAGTCAAAGACACAAGCATGGAGGTAGGGATATGACATCTTAGCATGACATAATTTCAAATCAACATTTAACTCAGAAGAAAAATAAGTTGTTGAGATATTTTGGAAACAATGTTTTTAAATATATCTTGTTTGTAAAGTCTTGTACGACTATAAGGAGTAGCAAATAGAGAGTGGAATCACTTATCGGGTAATAACTGATAGTTATTGTAA
>SNQJ01S0040973.1:28730-49360 GCA_010110895.2 Picea sitchensis
CTCAACCATGTACCCAACATGTACCTCAACCAAAATCCCTCATCAATTTCATCATCCAAATCTGATTTGTAACTCTGTAATAGACCTGGTGTATATGATCACATACCTTCAAACCTTCCTTAACTTTAACAACAAGAGATTATAATTTTCATCATACTTTACTTTAGTCTCTCATGGCTAGTTTTGGATTAGTCAACAACCCTAACTTGAAATAATTATAACTATGTACCTGTAATGAATAAATATATGAAAATAGTACACAATGTTATTCAATGTGTTTAATGTAATTCCTCCAAACTTCACTACTTGAAACCTCTCAGAAAAGGAGTTATAGCAAAAAATGGCATACCTTGTTGAATTATGGCTTACTCTAGAGAGAAAACTGGTAGAGCATGCCCCGCACGAAATATTTGTTGTATGGATCTGAAAATTGTACATCGAATACTAAATATTGTAACCTAACCAGTACATTTGGTCTTACCTAATTTTGATATGTTATGAAGAAGCTATGATGTTTTTACCCAAAACACCTGTTTTAGACTAGTTTCAGGACTAACCACAAACCCTATTTTCCATGGCGTGTAACTCCTAAAATACAACGACCCACAAGCTGAAATTTGTATCATGGATACTTGGATATTTTTTCTCAATGGCCTCCGAATTTCACGGTCTGAATCATTCTAGAATTTTTTTTATTGAGAAAATGGTGAGATGACCTGTAAATAACATACCTTAGAAAGCATCATCAAAAGAATTATCCTCCCTTGAATTCGGATTTCTTTACATCACCTTCCCTCTGAAATTCGCCTTAGATATCCTTTGGTTACCCCAGTCACCTATAGATATTCAATATGCTCAAGTGTGATTAAAATGAAAGAGCCTTTCCTGTTATTTATACTTTCATGTAGCTTCCTCAAGGGGTTACCTTTTAACCATCTTAACCCACTTTCCTTATTTTAGGGTTAACCCACTTCTAATTTCTCCAATAGATTTATTATTTAAATAATTTCTTTTGTATTCACTTTGACTTATAGTACACTCATCACTTTACTTTATTATTTACCTTCTAAAATCTCTTAAACCACTTTGACTACTTTGACCTTTTGGGGCTTCTAGATGACTCATGAGGATTCTCCAACTTCACATGGCCATAAATCTCTAACCATGAGGAGTTATGTGAAGTTCCAGATACCAATGTAAATGGCATGACATGTACTATCCATATAGAATAATATTTCCTGGAAATATATCAAAACTCATACCATTATCCATTAAATGAACTTGGGTCCATTACCCAAACCTGGGTTCTCCAACTTCTCATGGCCATAACTCTCTAACCATGAGGATTTATGTGACATTCCACATACCACCGGAAATGGAATGACATGTACTATCCATCCAGAATAGTCTTACCTTAAAATATATTAAAACTCATACCATTATACATGAAACAACCTTGGGTTCCTTACCCAAACCTTTGTGCTACCGAAATTCACTACCAGACTTTTTCCAAGGGTTGACATCAATCACTAAGGGTTGAAATCAATCTATAATATCACTCTCCTATGGTTGAAATCAATGAAAACCAACAATCCATACCAATTTTCCATCAACCTAAGCCAATTGTCTGACAGCAAAGACATGCTCAGTTTATATTTTGAATTTGTCACCAACCACAAGCATGAAAAATCAAGTCCCTCAAGAAGTCTAGAGTGGTATGAAATCTAGTGTTTTGCATTTTAATTTTTTTGGCTATGTAGCTTATGCTCATGTTCCTGAAGATCTAAGGAGAAAGATTGATGATAAAAGTGAAAAATGTATATTTGTGGGATATAGTGAGCAATCTAAATCATATAGGTTGTACAATCTTGTTACTAAGAAGTTTATAGTAAGAAGAGATATTGAATTCCAAGAAGATAAATCTTGGGATAATCAAACAAATGAAATAATTGTAGATCATATTCCTTCTATACAGGAAGATAAACAAGGGGAAGCTACAGGACAACAAGCTTCTCCACCAAGACTTCCAAGATTGCAAGTACAAGGCCAAGGAGAACAAATAGAGCATAGTTCTTCTTCTAATAGTAATGATTTGGATCCCACTATAGCAAATTTAAGGAACTAGAAAACAAGAAGCTTGAGATAAATTTATGAGAAAAATGATGACATGGATCAAAAAGAACATTTTTCTTTGTTATCCTGTCAACCACTATATTTTGAAGAAGTAGTTAAGGAAGAAAAACGGGTTCATGCAATGAACAAATAAATTGATGCAATTGAACGGAACAACACATGGGATCTTGTAGATCTTCCTACAGGTAAAAACAACATTGGATTTAAATGGGTTTATAAGACATAATTCAATGAGAAAGGAAAAGTAGAGAAGAATAAGATGCGACTTGTAGCAAAAGGGTTTTCTCAACAACCCGTTATTGACTATGGAGAAACATTTTCTCCAATAGCACATTTGGATATTGTCAGAGCAGTTTTAGCAGTTACAACCCAAAATAAATGGCCAGTCTATCAAATGGACATTAAATCATTCTTTCTAAATGGAATTTTAGAGGAAGAGGTTTATGTGGATCAACCACCAGGATTCCAGATCAAAGGTAAAGAGTACAAAGTGCACAGATTGAAGAAAACACTATATTGTTTGAAGCAAGTTCCAATAGCTTGGTACAATCAGATTGATTCTTATTTTCTCAACAATGGGTTCAACAGGAGAAGCAATGATCCCACACTTTACACCAAAAGAGACTAAAAAGGTAATATTTTAATAGTTTTTCTCTATGTTGATGACATGATTTATATATGAAATTTGTTGTTGAATGACTTCAAAGAAGCCGTGCAAAGTGAATTTGAAATGATTGATCTTGGTATTATGAAATATTTTCTGGGAATTGAAGTTAAGCAATTTGAAAAAGGAATTTTTATTTGTCATCAAAAATATGCCATAGATATTTTGAAAAGGTTCAAAATGAACAAATGCAAGCCAACAGATACACCAATTGCAACAGGTACAAAACTAAGTAAACAAGATGAAGGAACAACAATTGATTATACATTGTATAAAAGGCTTGTAGGTAGTCTCATGTATCTTACAACTACCCAACTAGATATCATGTATGTAGTGAGCTTAGTTTCAAGATTTATGGAAAATCACAAAATCTTTCATTGGAAAGTTGGAAAAATAATTTTGAGGTATATTGCAGGTACAAAAGATTATGGAATTTGGCATTGCAATTTAGGAGATGAATCACTTGTTGGATATACAAATAGTGATTTTGCAGGTAGCATTGACGATAAGAAAAGTACTTCCGGGTATGCATTTATGTTGGGTACAGGTTTAATTTCATGGTCTTTTAAGAAACAACCCATCGTCACAATTTCTTCAGCAGAAGCAGAGTATGTTGCAACAACTTCAACATCATGTCATACAGTTTGGTTAAAAAGGATCCTTAGTGATATTACACATGGAGAGAAGGATCCAACTCCTATATTTTGTGACAACAGTTCAACAATTACATTATCTAAAAATTATGTGTTTCACCACAAGTGCAAACACATTGACACTCACTATCATTTCATTCATGATCTTGTCAATGATGGTAGAATTATGCTACAATTTTTTGGCTCGAAAGAACAATTAGTTGATATCTTCACCAAGCCATTGGGAAGAAATACTTTTGAATTTCAGAGACAACACTTAGGCATTGTTTGTGGTGATTTTTGTTATGGTCGAAATTAAGGGGGATTGTTAAATGTAGTAATTTCTCCCACCTTATTGACCATTTTGATAGTTGATAGGAATCATAAATGCACTAGATAAGATAGGTGAATATGCATTTATTAGGTAGGTCAGAAGATGGAGTGTTGTAGGAAAATATCTAGTTCTATGTATTTGCATTTCAATTTTTCATATGAATATGGAGAAGAGTTGAACAACTCCATTGTTGTTGTGTGTGTATGCTCTGTTTTCATATGCTTGCCTCTGCTTGAAATTGAACAAGAAGAGATAGATATTAATGGTTTCTTTTTATCACAAAAACAATTTGATATTTTCAATTTTATAAAACGTATTGTGCGAAAAGGTGCTATCAATCCAAAAAAATAACAAAAGATAATATGAATATTAATTTTCCCACCCAATTTCCATTTCTTTGGTTGCATTTTCCATTTCTTGGATTGCATTCTAGGTTACAAGACATTGTATGCAAAAAATGTTTTACCATACCTTGCCAAGCTCTTCACCCATTGGTCAAAGGAATCAATGCAATCCCTTGTTCATACATTGCTCACTTAACACAGTCCGCAAAATTTGAAGGAAACCCTTAACACCTTTGCTAAAGCCAATAACGCATATTATTGATCGTCGAAATTTCCTTCGTGATGATACGAGGTTTTCAATGGGCATAAATTTACTTTACAACCACTGTAGCTTCCATGCAAATTTACAAGACTCTAAAATTTTGAAACAAAATGATAGTTATGACAATGAGAGATTTTGAAACGAAATGATAGTTATGATAGACAAAAGTCTACAATAAGAGTGTTTGGTCCTTTCTTGTGTTTCTACTAGTAATATTTGGGTTACTCCAAAAGTTTTGTGCATAATCCGAACATCCAAAATATGTAATGTAAATCACTAAAATTTGCAATTCCATCCATCTTTTTGAATTTTTGGCCAAATTTTAGACAAAACTCAATGGAAAAAAGTAGCCAAGAAAGAGTGTATTTTGTACCCCCTCCATAGTGAGATTGTTTGGGAACTCCAAAAGGTTGTAGTCAAGCCTATCAATAGTGAGATTGAATCCCCTCCTTTTGTACTATCCATAGTGAGATTGTATGGGAACTTCAATAGGATGTAGTCAAGCCTCTTCTTTTTTTTGGAGTTATATGTGTATATGTGATCTCTACAATTCAGTACGGGGAAGATGTGTAATTCCTTCCGAGTTCAATCTATAGCTGACACTTGTAACATAATAACATTAACTAGGGTTTTCCATAATTTTATGTGAAGATGGATACTTAAAATCATTTCAAAATTATTTGTTTTATATGTTCCAACAAATGTACTTGCTTTGAAAATAGTATGCAACTTCAATAATTAAGAAGTTATGGATTTCATGAATATCACTAAAACAACCAACTTGCTTTGAAATTAGTTTGCAACTCCAATAATTAAGACACTATGGATTCCATGAATATTGTTGAATCATGTTGTTTGTTTCAAATGTTGATGTCTTGAAAATATTATAAACCATCTATCTTAACTTTGGATCTATCATGGAGCCAAAGGGATCAAATCCCTCGAGGTGCAAACTTTTCCTCAAATTTTACACTCTAAAGGAGGTTTGCACCTAAGGAATTTGATCCCTTGTAAATCCAAAATTGAAATAGATCTATGTTGGTTGTTTCCACATTTAATTGATATGTCTAGATTTCGTCTCTTTTTAAACAATTATCCAAACACATAATAAAAAAGGGTGGAGGAATGGATGGGTTATTGTACCCTCCTTCACATGCTTCAAATGATATATGTCGTGTTGCTTACCTCTTTGTTTAATGTTGAGTTCCCGATTGTTTGGTGGATAACTTTAACTTCCTCCCCTTTTGTACTATTCAAACCTTCATTTTATAACTAAGTGTCCACAATGGGTTAAGGCATGGTCTCTTGTGATTGAGGCCCACCATTCAAACATACATACCATTATGTTTTAAGGCATGGGTTCTTGTGCTTGAGGCTTGTTGTTTCCTTATACACACCTGGGAGACGAGGAATAAATATTCAATCCACTCGGTGTGTCCTTGGGGGTAACTGAGAGTTAAGGTGTTGTCATCGAATCCTCAACTCCTCAGTTTAGGCAAACTCCTAGCGAAGCCAATGGGGGTAGTCCCTAACAAATATAGTAAGGATTGAAGCTAATCTAAGTACAAGAATTGAATCTAAGAGTTTAATTTTCATTAACCAATATAAAGCAAAAACATACACAGATCAATTATTCACTACAAGATACATAAAACATATACTTGCATAAAAGGATACTTAACAAAAAATTTAGATGCAAGTAAAATCAATTTTCTTCTAAGTAAATGACTGAAATAAAGTGTTTGAAGCATATGGCTTTGCAAGTGTATAAATGAGACCAATTCCTTAAAGGTATCGTGGGCAATGTAGATCATGTGTTTTATTAAGGTTTATTGATGGTAGGTTAATGAGATAAATTTTATTTGGATGGAAAATAAAGTGTTTGTCTAAACTAGATTTGGACCTTCAGAAAAGGTCCCTAAAGTGGAGGTTGATCTTTTTGAATATCCAATAGGGAGGTCTCTCTGATTTTTCACACAATCTCAAGAGAATGTGGGAGATCCGACAGGGAGAACCTAGATCTCAAAGTTCCCTCCAGATATTTTACACAAACCCTATTACGTTTCCACTAAAGAAAAATTCTCTTTAGGATTTCCCTAATTAGTCTATCACCACTGATCAGCCTGGTGTGTATGAAACTTTCTCCCAAAAGATTGAGACAAGCTCGCAACTGGAAGGGTCAGGAACCACACTTGGAGTTGGGGCGAGTTGTTTATTTTAAACAATAAAGAAAAGTAATGGAAGGGAATTTTTTTTCTAATTACTAAAGTATTCACTGACCAGCCTCTTGCGAGGAGCTGAGGAGACTGTTTATTCCAACTTTTAAATTGCATAAATGGAAACTAACTAGCAATTAGTATTTTACTTTTGCAAAATGAAATCTAATATAGATTGAATCTTAATTTTAACTTTATTGTTTATGTGAGATTGTAGTTCTTTGTGATGAATTAAAAATTAAGTTTTCCTTATCCTTAGTTGTGAAAATTGAATCTAAGCTAAAATTGAAAAATTGAGACAATAACCAAAAACATTGTTCCCCTAGCGGGGGATGAAGAGTGGGAGCTTGCAGCCCCACTAATTTTATTAAATAAATTACAAAAATATTTATTGGAGTGACTTGTGACCATTCATTAGGGGGGTCACAAGTCTTTACAATGTTTTACAAGCATTTATTGAAGAAAAGGGGTGCCCCCAATGGTCCCAGATGCTCCAAATCCGCCCAAAATAGACATAATTTCCTCTTATATGTTCTAAAACCTACACAAAAAAGCAAGAAAACAATGAAAAAATATGGCCAAAAACACTTTGGAAGTGTCTTTGGTTATTAGAAGGAAAGCCCCAAAATTGACTAAGTAAAACTAGTGTAAAATGAGCAAAAATGAACTAAGAAGAGAAAGCTAAAGAGATTATCTCCTTAGGGTCTTTGTTTGATGTTTTAAAACAACAATATAAAGGCACTTAAATTGCCAAATATGAAAGTGAAATCTTTAAGAAAAGAACTACCCTTTAACTTCTAAAAATTTGAAAGAAAAGCATGCTAAAAGGAGACTTTTCCTATGCTAGATCTAAGCATTAGATGAAACTTGAAAGTACAAACTTGTATCTAGTTTATCTTATGCATGTACACTTAGATATTTAGAATTTGAAATAAATATTAATCTAAGATAATTGCATTGCAAAAAGTAACCATTTAGATTTTCTTTTGAGAAAGAGAGAAGGAAGAAACTTTTAGCCTTGGAACCCTTGGGCAATGGAGCCTTTAGATGCGTTAAGGAGGGACTAAGTCTTTAGATCTTTGAAGTTGTGAAGAGACAAACAAGTTTCATCACCACTCCAAGCTATGAGAACCTGCAAGCTTTAAAATATTGCAACAAAACTTGTTAAAGAAAATTGGTGTCACCTACAAAAGAAACTTGAAGAGTATGTTAGTTAACCGAAACATGCATACACATCAAAGCCTCTAAATATAAATGAACAATAGGATTTAACAACAAATATAGATAAAATCCTATCCTATTGGATGATAGCACCCTTTCAAAGGCCAAAATTAACAAACTTAAGCCAAGAAATTAGGCAAATATTACCTCATAGATTAAGCACAAATGACATCAAGCATCTACAAACATGTATAACACACCTTCTTGACCTCCAAAGTCTCTTTATTCCAAAATATAATTATTACAAATAGTACAACGACAAGCAAGATCCCCAAACTCCAACTAGTTTGCGATGGGAGGCAAGCTTTTATAAATAACCAAAGGGAAGAATTCCCAATGGAGGAGGGCGCACCAAGTGGACAAGGAGGGCACACCAATTGTAAGGAAAAATCAGCCAAGTGTGTGGGAGTAGGCTTCCACCTCTCCCAACACTTCCACAACTCGCCACATAACAGGGATAGGTGGAGGAGTCGCCAACTTTCAAAATTTTGGTAAGCTTTCATGTGGGTTCTCCACCTCTCAAGGAGGGCGCACCTGCTCTTGGCCCACACTCCAAAATGAAATAAAAAATGTGTTTAAATATCCAATAAGGCCTCCACATGTTTCCATAATCCTTTTCCATCTCAACAGAAGGTGGAGTCAACTCAAAGCATGTCCCAGACATGTTCCCCAAAATATAGGTTTGCTGATTTTTCTTGATTTTATTTCTCTTTTTGGGGTTTTTTGAGTAAAATTGACTTTTTAGTGATTAAAATCACTAATTTTACTCACCAAAGTGGGTACTTAGGTAATGTGGGTGCTCTAGGTCCAAAAATGAGCATCCCCAAGACATAGGAAAACTCCTAGTACCACTTTTTTATTACAACTTTATTTTTTAATTAAAAATTTCCGTTTTGTGGAAAAAATTTAATTAACTAAAAAAATTAAAAATTCCTAAGGGGGGCTTAGCACATTTCTATAAGACATTAGGAGGATTTTTAACATGGTAATATAAATTAGACACTAGTATTATATCCATGCTAGTGCCTAACCATGAGTATATACTCCATCTTTGGAGAATTATGTGAAAAAACTCATAAATTATAAATTGCCTTTAAACAACAAAATATAATTAATAAGTAAAAAAAACACTCCAGAGTAACAACTCATGCCTAAGTCGAAGGTGGATAATACCTTTTACAAGTTCATCATGCAACATCTCTTATTATAATTTGTATGGAGAATGTGAAAGAGGTTGGTCTTATTGACCGACTAAACTTCTGAACTCTGAATTTTGAACATGAAAATGTTCAATCTTTGGCAGCTTGTTGGAAGCCCATCCTAGTGAAACTTGGTGGATAACATTGGCTCCATATGGGGACATGTTTTTGATATTTAAGTAAAAGGAGAGCATGCGAGAATCCGGAATATGTTCCTACATCACAAACATCTTGCCAAAAACAACATCAACGACACATGTATATGAAGACCAAGCGTAAATTGAAATTGCACAATTATTATACATGTATATACAAAATATAATACAAAAATGAATATGATCTATTATACATAAAGTACAAAACGAAGAAAGTGAACATAAATAAAATACGGAGGAAAAGGTTAAAGATACATTACAAAGGATACCCCCTGGCATCAAATAACATTACTGAAGAAAACTCGAAAGGTTTTATGCTCACTTGTAGTTTTGACCTTTTCACTGTTCAACTGGCTAAAGTAGAAAACGTATGTAACAACCATGTCATGTATGAAATAATACCTGAGATGTTTGAAAAATCCATGTCCGAGATGACTCGCCGAAGATCCTTTTCCAAGTTTTATCAACTTGGCCATTTTCTTGGGATCAGACCACCTAAGAAACATGTGCATTTCTTTATTCAACCAAACATTGAAGTCTGGAAAGCCTTGTAAATTTTTGATGAATCTCTGCACTGGACTGTCATGGTAGAAGTCCAACCATTGCTCATAATGATCTTGAATCGATAAACTGGAGTTTTCTTCCATTTTCCCATTATCTATTATTAAGTCATTTGACGGTTGAAAGACTGGAACTGTCAAGACATCTGCTTCATTGATCATTTCAAGTTCATCATAATTGTCAAATATCTTCTCTAAGGAGATGGATTCCTCGAGAGGAGGGTGGGGATTTGAATTATCTAGATATTCAATCATTTCAAACTCAAAATCCTTTGTTTTCTCATGACCAGTTAATGACTCATTTATAGGCTCTTCTGGAATTTCCAGGTGAAATTCCCTTTCTTGTTTGTTGTGAAGCTCTGTCTCTATAGGGTCTGAATACTCAATACAAGCTTATGTCTCTGTAAGGTGAGCCTTCATGGCCTTTACCTGTTTTGCATAGATAAATTCTATGGCTTGGATGACTTCTTTAAAATTTTGATTAGAATCTGGTGAAGCATCATTCTTAACATCTGAATTCACTGTGTTTATATTCAGAGAGTCCTTATCCTTCCACTTTAATAAGAAAGCATCAATCAACTCATTGTAAGTACTAACTTGTTTATCCTTAAGTTCTGTAAGACAATCAATATCATCATCATCAAAAGATAATATAAACAATTTCATTCCCACATGTTCATATAAGGCATTGCAACACCATTTATTAAAGCAGAGGGAAACCCTTTTAACATGACGTCTAACATCAACAATATTATTACTTTGAAAACAAGGCAAATTTTTAATTGTCTTTTCTGGAATTTCATGTGGATAACCACTTATTGTAGAAAAATCAATAGGTTTATAAAGATCATCCATTTCTAAACTAGATTTATTAGAAAAAATAAAAGTGTAACATAAATGGACTGGGACCCAAAAATTATTAAGGATCCTATGCAAAGAAATCTTGGCTAACTTCCTCCAAAAAAACCTTCAGGTTCAAGGATGAAGCTAAGAAAACCGTAAGTTCCTCCTTGCAGAATACTTTGTCAAATTATTTTGAAGTGGATTCGCCAGATGATCAAGTTTATTCTAAACAAAGAAGAAGCATCAGACAAAGCAAAAAGGAAAAAGGAAAACAAAAGTCATACTCTGGGAATAGAAAGATTTGTCCCCGGAAATGGCACCAAAATATTGTCTCCTTATACACACCTGGGAGACGTGGAATAAATCTTCAATCCACTCGGTGTGTCCTTGGGGGAAAGTGAGATTTAAGGTGATGTCACCTAATCCTTAACTCCTCTGTCTAGGCCAACTCCTAGCGAAGCCAAGGGGGGTAGTCCCTAACAAATATACTAAGGATTGAAACTAATCTAAGTACAAGAATTGAATCTAGGAGTTTAACTTTCATTAACCAATATAAAGAAAAATTATACACATATGAATTATTCACCACAAGATACATAAAACATATACTTGCATAGAAGGATACTTAAGACAAAAGTTATATGCAAGTAAAATCAAATTGCTTCAAAGTAAATGACTGAAATAAAGCGTTTGAAGCATATGGCTTTGCAAGTGTATAAATGAGACCAATTCCTTAAAGGTATCATGGGAAATGTATATCGTGTGTTTTATTAAGGTTTATTGATGGTAGGTTAATGAGATAAATTTTATTTGCATGGAAAATAAAGTGTTTTTCTAAACTAGATTTGGCCCTTCAGAAAAGGTCCCTAAAGTGGAGGTTGAGCTTGTCTAATATCCAACAGGGAGGTCCCTCTGATTTTTCACACAAGCTCAAGAGAATGTGGGATATCTGACAGGGAGAACCTAGATCTCAGAGTTCCCGTTAGATATCTTACACAGACCCTCTTATGTTTCCACTAAATAAAATTTCTCTTTAGGATTTATTTAATTAGTCTATCACCACTGACCAACCCAGTGTGTATGAAACTTACTCTTAGAAGTCGAGACAAGATCACAACTAGAAGGGTCAGGAACCGCACTTGGAGCTGAGGGGAGTTGTTTATTTTAAACAATAAATCAAAGTACTAAAAGGGATTTTTTTTTATAATTACTAAAGTCTTCACTGACTAGCCTCTTGCGAGGAGTTGAGGAGACTATTTATTTCCAACTTTGAAATTGTATAAATGAAAGCTAACTAGCAATTAATATTCTACTTATGCAAAATGAAATCTAATCTAGATTGAAGCTTTATTTTAACTTTATTGTTTATGTGAGATTGTAGTGCTTTGTGATGAATTAAGATTAGTTTTAGCTTATCCTTAGTTGTGAAAATTGAATCTAAGCTAAAATTGTGAAATTGAGACAATCACCAAAAACATCATTCCCCTAGAGGGGGATGAAGAGTGGGAGCTTGTAGCCCCACTGATTTTACTAAAGAAATTACATAACTCTTTATTGGAGTTACTTGTGACCATTCATTAGGGGGGTCACAAGGCTTTACAATGTTTTACAAGCATTTATTGAAGAAAAGGGGTGCCCCCAGGGGTCTCAGATGCTCCAAATCCATCCAAAATGGAAAAAATTTCCTCTTATATGTTCACAAACTTGCACAAAACAACAATAAAACAATGAAAAAATATGGCCAAAAACACTTTGGAAGTGTCTTTAGTTATTAGTAGGAAAGCCCCAAAATTGACTAAGTAAAACTAGTGTAAAATGAGCAAAAATGAACTAAGAAGAGCAAGCTAAAGAGCTTATCTCCTTAGCGTATTTTTTTTCTATTTTAAAACAGCAATGTAAAGGCACTTAAATTTCCAAATATGAAAGTGAAAGATTTAAGAAAAGAACTACCCTTTAACTTCTAAAAATTTGAAAGAAAAGCATGTTAAAAGGAGACTTTTCCTATGCTAGATCTAAGCATTAGATGAAACTTGAAAGTACAAACTTGTATCTAGTTTATCTTATGCATGTACACTTAGATATTTAGAATTTGAAATAAATATAGATCTAAGATAAAAAGTAACCAAAATTTAGATTTTCTTCTGAGAAAGAGAGAAGGAAGAAACTTGTAGCCTTGGAAGCCTTGGACAATGGAGTTTTTAGATGTGTTAAGGAGGGACTAAGTCTTTAGATCCTTGAATTTGTGAAGAGACAATCAAGTTTCATCACCACTTCAAGCTATGAGAATATGTAATATTTAAAATCTTGCAACAAAACTTGTTAAAGAAAATTGGTGTCACCTACAAAAGAAACTTGAAGAGTATGTTAGTTAACTGAAACATGCATACACATCAAAGCCTCTAAATATAAATGAACAATAGGATTTAACGTCAAAGCTAGATAAAATCCTATCCTACTAGATGATAGCACCCTTTCAAAGGCCAAAATTAACAAACTTAAGCCAAGAAATTAGGTAAATATTACCTCATAGATTAATCACAAATGACATCAAGAATCCACACACATGTATAACACACCTTATTGACCTCCAAAGTCTCTTTATTCCAAAATAGAAGTATTACAAATAGTACAACCACAAGCAAGATCCCCAAACTCCAACTAGTTTGCAATGGGAGGCAAGCTTGTATAAATAGCCAAAGGGAAGAATTCCCAATGGAGGAGGGTGCACCACTTGTAAGGGAAAATCAACCAAGTGTGTGGGAGTAGGCTGCCACCTCTCCCAACACTCCCACAACTCGCCACATAACAGGGATAGGTGGAGAAGGAGTCACCACCTTTAAAAATTTTGGTAAGCTTTCATGTGGGTGCGCCACCTCTCAAGGAGGGCACACCTCCTCTTGGCCCACACTCCAAAATGAAATAAAAAATGTGTTTAAATCTCCAATAATGATTCCACATGTTTCCATCATCCTTTTCCATCTCAACAGAAGGTGGAGTCAACTCAAATCATGTCCCAGACATGTTCCCCAAAATATAGGTTTGCTGATTTTTCTTGATTTGATCTCTTTTTTGGGTTTTTTGAGTAAAATTGACTTTTTAGTGATTAAAATCACTAATTTTACTCACCAAAGTGGGTACTTCAGTAATGTGGGTTCTCTAGGTCCAAAAATGAGCACCCCGAAGGCATAGGAAAACTCCTAGTACCATTTTTTTTATTACAACTTTATTTTTTAATTATAAATTTCTGTTTTGTGGAAAATTTTTATTTAACTGAAAAAAATTAAAAAATCCTAAGGGGGACTTAGCACATTTCCATACGACTTTAGGAGGATGTTTATCATGGTAATATACATTATATACTAGGCTTAGATCCATGCTAAGGCCTAACCATGAGTATATACTCTAGCTTTTGAGAATTGAGTGAAAAAACTCATAAATTGTAAATTGTCTTTAAACAACAAAATACAATTAATAAGTAAAAAAACCACTCCAGAGTAACAAATCATGCCTAAATCGAAGGTGGATAAGACATTTTACAAGCTCATCATGCAACATCTCTTATTACAATTTGTATGGAAAATGTGAAAAAGGTTGGTCTTATTGACCGACTGAACTTTTGAACTCTGAATTTTGAACACGAAAATGTTCAATCTTTCGTGGCTCGCTAGAAGTCCATCCTAGTGCAACTTGGTGGATAAAAAGGATCACCATTCAAACTTACATACCCTTCATTCATTCTTAGTCTTTGGTTTCCAAATTGGTCATTGTAACTACCTGATCCCTATTAATGCCAAATTGCACACAATGTGTTAAGGAAAGGGATCTTGTTCCTTATATACCCTTCATTCATTTCTAATCTTTGGTTTCCAAGTTGGTTAGTGTAACATACCAAGGCCCCATTAACTCAAAGTGCACACTAAACACTAAGCAGAATAAATGCATCCAGTGTTAAATAATTTAACTATGAATGCATGAAATAAATTAAATGGTTTATTTGAGTAAAATATATTACTTTGTCCAATTAATTTGTTGTCAATTTCAATAACAAAACAAAAGTGTCAATGTAGTGGGGATGTTCTTTCCAAAAATGGTTTTGATACATAGATTCAAATTCATGTATAAGCTTGAATTACAACATTTCATGTCAACATGTTGAAGATGATTAAATACCAATACCAAAATTGCATTAGCCTATGTTCCTAAATCTAGTATTGCATGTGAAGTGGTGGGGCATTACTTATCAAAATTACTTAAAATATATTCATAATAGAAATAAATATATGTGTTAAATAAAAAATAGGTAGCTTAGCATTAACTTTTGAAATTATAATGTTGTATGTTAAATTATTTAAGAAAATTATAATAATTATGTAAAAGAAAGATAAAATTAATGAATTTTAAGTGCCAACAACTTAAAAATCCATGAGCATGCAGGTTTTTCTTATGTCATTGAAGTGAAGATCATCACACATAATTAATAAACTTAATAGATACAAAGGTTAACATATTACTATACACTGAAGAGCTTATGTTCTTAAATCGAAATATAAACTCATGTAATTGTTATCACTCTAGGAAACTCTCCTAGGCTGTAAGTCAGAGATGCATGTTAACTTAATCTTTTGGTAATTGTTTTCTCAATAAAAAGTGTGGGTTTGGATCAAGTCAGAGGACTGAATCATTTCTCACTCAAAGCATGCATGAACACATTTAGATGGACAAGGCTTTTAACCACAAATGTTCAGAGAGTTTACAAATAAAGGGATGTATGGACAAATAACTATTATATCAACAGAATCACATATAAAGCATATATGAAAGGACAATTACAATAATCACAGGAATACTTGCAAAGTTAAACTTATGAATGCAGTGATAAGATGACAGTTATCGGGCATAAACAAGCATAAAAACATGAATATAATATCCAGGTGCAAGTATAGAATAGACAAGAAGATGAAATCTGAACAAGTTATGGCAAAAGAAGCTTGTATTACTCAATATGAAAATGAGAAGTTTGAGTACATAATATAAAAAAGTCTCCAAAGTCGCACCGCCTGGTTCCTATTCTACCTTTAGCTTTATAGCTTTACAATGTAATGATCAGATCCTAAAACTATGGATCTATCTTTCTAAAAACAGTAAACAGAAACTATATATACAGAGTAGTAGGAAAAGGTCCTTAGAATAAGGAAAATCCCTATATTCTAGTCTTCAAAATGTGTTGAACAGTTGATGATGTGGAGATCAACCTTCCAAGGCTCTTTCGCTTGTTATCCTAAAGATAGAAATCGAGTTGGATGATGTGTCATTTGATCCCTATCATTTTTCCCTTGAAAATGACCAAATCTAGTCAAAAATTTCCCTTTTGACTTTCATCTTCAAGAATGGCCTTCAGATTTTGATTTGATAATTCATAATCGGCTTATTTAAGAAGATTTCATACCAATCCAACTCGAAAATCTCGAATCTGAGAAAATTTTTGAGTATTTTGGTAATCACAACTTTCGGTGGTTAACTGTATCCAGATTTAAGCACTTATCCACCGAAAGTGCTCTTTTTCGGTGGTTAATGAGCATGCACAGGCTCGCCTAAACCATCGAAAATAGAAACTTTCCCAAAAAATCAAAATTGATGAATTTCGATTACCTGTCTGAATGCAAATGACCTCAGGGCTTTTTAGACGAGGCTCCTCTCTCTCTGGCTAGACTTGTAACCTCATCTTGATGTGTTTCAGCTTGCATTTCTTGTTCAAAAGAGGTGGCAATCTAGGCAAGGGTTTCCAACCCTAGTGGCCTGGCTTCTGGGACTATCTGTTCCTTCAATTTTAGTTTAAGAAGCCTGAGTTTCCTGTATAAATTTGCATTTTCTTTCATGAGAAACTTATTTCTTTCAATGGTCTTCTCATGTTTCTTTTTGACTTCTTGACTCTTGTCATAAAGCTCAACGTTTCTATCCAATAGTTGTGCATTTTTTAACTTGACTTGTTTCTCTGAATGTTTCAAGTTGTACAACTCTTTCAACAACTGATTTATCTTGTTGGATTTAGATACAGTAGGTTCAACAGATGATTGTGATATCTCTAGAGGTTCCTGCTCCTCTAGAGGGGTAGGAGTAGGGAGATCAGGATATGGTTCACCCTCTGTAGGTTGCTGCTGTGTACTAGGCTCCTCTTGTTTCTCTTCTTCTGGATCTGAATCAGAATAAGGTAGGTTTAGTAGATTACTCTCTGTAGGTACATCTTCTACCTGATCAAAATGCATCTTCCTCTTTGATCTCTTTCTTTTGGATGAAGAGGGTTCTTCTTGCTGTGGTAAAGGTGATATGACTCTCCTTTTTCTCTGACTTCTTTTAGGTGTGATTGTATTCCTGCCACTGGTCTTTTTAGCCTCTTCTTCTGGTGGTCCCTCGGTTTGAAATTCATTCCAAAAGAGGAAGAAGCCCCAATCAACATGTTTCTTCTTCAAAGCTTCCTTAACAAGAAGGGTAATAAGCCCTTGGTGAGACACTCTGCTAGCAACTTTAGTTGGTTTAACCTTAACTTGTCTTGCCATTTTAGTCAGAGTTTTATGAAACAAGAAAGGTAGATTGATGGGTTATCTTCCTGTGAAATGATTTAGAAGCTTAAAATGGTAAAACATTACTCTGTTATACCATCCCTCATAGGCAATGTAACAAAGATTGCCTTTAGCAATTCCTTCCACTGAGGTTCTAAAAAGGACATTGGAATATCCTTCTTCCAAATCAAGTCTTTGTGAATAGGCAACAAATATGATCTGAATTCTATATTTGATGTCATTGTGGATTTGAACCAACAGTCTCTTGTTCTTGGAAGTCCTGTAAACTCTGCAATCGAGGCTTCATCTATTATAAATTCTTCCTTCCCTATCTTAGCAGACCTTCCATCGTATGCAATTGTAAAGGATTCAACCACTTGTTGATGGAAATTAGTCAATTTTTCACAGTATGGGAATACTCCTGCTTGTTTGAAAAACTCTTCTACATCTGGGTGCGCCTCCAAGTACCAGACTCCATCAATTTTGGCCCTTAAGGCCAGTCCAGACTTCGACATAATAGTGATTACTGATGTTTCCCTCAAATCCAGGACATATGCGTGCAATTAGTGAACCGATAGGTTACGGGTCACAGGGTATGACTCAACAAATAGAAGTGATTATAGGTAATAAACTGCATAAGGGTTTCAACCTATGAGTTAACTCAATGACCAAATATGTAACCAGGAGTGCAATTGAGGACGAAGGACAAACTCAAGGTTTAACATTTGATTCGAGCTAATTAACCAGTGTATGATTGCGAATAAACTCAACGGCTATTGGTAAGACTTGGAGTTCAAACAGGAATCAAAACTTAGATACTCAGTGATTGTAGGTAAACTCCAGTCAATTTAGGCAGAATTCAAGTAAGAATTTGACTTATTAATAGAACTGTGACTCAATCAACTAGAAAACGAGTTTTGAGCTGAGAGTAATTCAACTATTAATCATACAGAGCCAAGATTAAAATGATTTGTTAATTGAAATGCACACCTGGATGATAAACTTGCTTGTCAAACTAGAATTTTGACCATTCTTAGCCACCTTGAATGGATTTGGAGCTCTGATAGCGCGTTTGGATGAGAGATTTATGGGTTGTTTGAGCTGATTAATAATGCCCACACTAAATGCATGATGTAAGGGGAAATTAACCACATTCCAATCAAGCTCAGTAATGACATCGCAAAATTCATGGCCATTCTCCTAATGATCCGTATACAGTCTCCAATCTGTTATGATCGGATCTCTTATGAAATTCTGTGCCATACCAAGAATTTATGATAACTGACAGTTCAGAGACTTGGATGATGTTTCAACATCTATTCACCAACAATCTTGCAATGATGCCAAAGAAACGTGCCACTTGACATGATTTTCGGCGGTTAGCAATCATTCCCAGGCTCGCTTGACATCTATCTCGTGTAAAAGCACGAGGGTTTTTTAAAATTGAATGTGTAAATGCTTTCGATGGTTATGGGCCTTTTTCTAGACGCCTCTTATCCACCGAAAAGGTCGAATTTTGGTGGTTAACAAGTTATTTGATAGAACCCTTTAACCCCCGAAACCTGTGATTTCAAAATTCGAAAGCCAAGACCAGAAGTGATGATTCTTTCGACTTTAGACTTCAAAAATAGACCATCTAATGTACTCTAAAAAATTTAGAAACAAATTGTTTTGACTCATTCCTATCACCTAAAATTTGAAAACTTAGCAGTGTTATTTTAGGAGATAACATCTGGCTCCTACTCAGGGATGGAATCCTCCCAGTGAGGTTCCAAGAACAAGTAGTTCCAGTCGCCTTATGTGTTGGGATATGGAGTCATGTGGCCTGTGCAATTGGTAGCCTGCTCTGCTTATTCAACCAAAATCTGAAAACAATATTTGCATAGCTTTGAAATTGTAGTTCCATTGGGCATGGAGTCATTTGGCTGCCTTTAGCATTGGGCATGGAGTCATTTAACCTGTGCAACTGTTCTTCAACAAACCTGTAGCCTGAAAACTTGTAGCCTGCCTATAGACTACCTGTTTATTCAACAACCAATAACTGAAAGAATCTACTTGCTCAGATGAAGAGCTTATTCTCCTATATACTCCTAATCTAACTGCTGCAAATACATGTTTTAGGTATATACAAATTTCCAGAAAAATAATTCAAGCAGCAAATTACTTGACCCATCTTTATGTATACAACAAGGAACATGGAAGGAGAACAAAAGATACCACAAGAGAACTGCAACCGGCTCATGTTCACTGCTGCAAACCATGATGCCAAACTCTGTAATATGTGACATTGCTGAAAACTGTGAGTCCATCCATATAGAAATTGGATCATAAAATTTGTGTGACAATACCTTGTTGTTTAAAGTCGAAAAGATGATTTCCTCTATTAGTTCCATGATGTTCCTGATATGATCTAGGACTATTGCCATATGCAATCTTCTCTTTACCATCTGGAATCTCAAAAGACATAACCTTTGAATCTTTTAGAAAAGTATCATATTCAACCACAAATTTTTCAACATAATCATATTGTCCATTAATTTGATGAAACAAATCATATTCATGAAATAATTCTGGAGAAAGGACATCAACTGTGAAAACTGAATGGTTGACTTCAACTTGATGCTGTTCTTCGATAGGCAAAGAAAAAGGCTCTTCAAGATCAGATCCATAGCTATCATATGTAGGCTGGTTGCTGCTCAAATCAACATCATTTGATATAGAAATCTGATCTCCTTCATCTGCATACTTATCAAAGATAGGTGAACAAAAAACCTTTGTATCTGGCAAAGAAAGATAAGCAATCTTCAAATCCTTCTTATCAGTCACAGGAGAAAAAATGTCATAAGAAACCTCTTCAAAAATTTGAGAACAATCCTCTTTTATAACCGATTCTTCATACAAATCAAAGGCAGCATGTGCAACAGAGATAAGATCTGATGCTTCTATAGATATATAATTCTCATTATAACCATTTGTATCATGAAGATATTCCTTAACAACATAACTTTCATCTCTACAAACAGAAGAATCAACTGCTTCTTGCTGAACATGCTTTTCAAATTCGTCACAACATTCTTTAAAGAGACTTTCAGCTGAAAATTCATCTTCTTCTTCCCCTACCCTATAATCCTTTTCATTTTTGTTTAAAGTAGTAGGTACATAAGAAGAACAATCTCGAGAATCTTTGGTCACACAATCATCAATATTCACATAAACTCTATCTTGAAGATCTTCCTCTTGAACAAAAATAATAGAAAGAATTTCATGTTCACAATTAGAAGAATAAACATTTTGAATATATGAATGAAATTCTTCACAAAACCCCTCAAAAAGAATTTCCCGAGCAAAATACCTTTCACATCAATGACAGAATACTATATGAAACTCTTTTAAAGAAGATATGATAGAAGGTGGTAAAGATTGATACCATTCACGAGCATCTCCTTCCAATGAGAATACAAACATCTTCATGAGCACATCCTCGTGATATATATCCAGTTGAACCATGCA
>SNQJ01S0040973.1:68078-99035 GCA_010110895.2 Picea sitchensis
ATATTGGAGAACTATTGAGCAAATTAGATATGAAGGATTGTAATCTTGTTTCTACTCCAATGGAGCAGAATTTAAAGCTTACCTCAAATGAAGGTAGTGCATTTGAAGATCCAACAAAGTACAGACAACTTGTTGGAAGTTTAATTTATCTTACTACTACTTGTCCTGACATAACTTTTGCTGTAGGAATAATTTCCAGGTTTATGCATCAGCCCTGTGAAGGTCATTGGACAACAACAAAACGAGTGCTCAAATATTTAAAAGGAACTCAATCTTATGGCATCAAATATTCTAAAGTTTCAGACTTCCATCTCATTGGTTATTTAGATTCTGACTTTGATGGAGATAAAGAGCATGGGCTGTCTACTTCAGGTTATTTGATGAATCTTGGATCAGTAGCCATCACTTGGAGATCACGAAAGCAATCAGTTCCCGCTGGTTCTACAACTAAAGCCGAATACGTTGCAGCAGCTCAAGCCACAAAAGAAATCGTTTGGCTTTGAAAAATTCTTGAAGACTTGCAGGAGAAACAAATGACTTCAACGCCTCTCTTTGTTGACAATACTTCTGCAATACAATTGGCCAAAAATCCTAAATTCCATGATCGAACCAAATATATCAACACCAAATATCATTTGATTCGACATCATGTTGAGGCCAAAACCATTCATCTCAATCATTGTTCCACTTCAGAGCAAATTGCGGACATCTTTACTAAATCTTTGGGTCGAGAGAAATTTGAAAAATTTAGAATGATGCTTGGGATGACAAATGTCCCTTCGGATTAAGGGGGGAATGTTAACTAATCCATTACCGTTAACTAATCCGACGGTTCAACTAACAGACGATTCAACTAACCGACGGTTCAACTAACAGACGGTTCAACTTGTATTTGCAACTGCCTGTCTGCATCTGCCTATAAATAATGTATCCGCATCCATTTTTGTGAATAAGAAAGATTGATTTGTGTTCTCTTTGTTCTGTGTATATTATGGAGTTTATTTGGCCTGTTACAAGAATACTCACTTGAAAGACTATAATGCAACCAAACATGTATTGTAATAAAATTTTAGAAAGTACTAATCATGTTGTCATGTTGTTAGAGATCTTTAGGGTGCTTTAATAAAATTGGAAAGAATACTCAATTGAAAGACTATAATGCAACCAGAGATGTATTGTAAAATTGATTGTAAACAAGGCCATGGGAAAACTTCTCTTGCTCACACACATACAACATCTTTAAAGTAGGTTTGAAAAGACTTTGAAAGGATTCTATTAGAAGAGAGCCTCTAAAATTGGGGTTAAATAGATTATTGGGCCTTCATTGGTAGATTGTCTCATCCAACATGAAGTTTATTGAAGCTATTGAGGGATTAGTGCATAATTTTTGGTAGGAAAACACTAGACCAACATCTATTTGGAAGGATGTGATAAAGTTAAGAAAAGGTTCTAGGGACTACAAACCCCACATTAAAGACTTCCTTGATATTTACATAGATAAAATTCTACCAGAGATTTAAAAATTAGCACAAAGAGTTAAACCAAAGCCAAAGATATCTTAAGAAACAAAATTCTTATTATATTAAAATATGAACAAATTAATGTAACACATGTTAATGTAGAGTGATACATAAAATTTAGTTTTTACTATGACACACACATCATGTTTTTCACACTAACCATGAGTAAGAATGCTCAATCATACTACCATCAATTACATCAAGTTATTGTAGAGTGACACATAAAATTTAGTTCTTAGTGTTTTTATTTCCATTTTTCTCATTACTTTATATAATATATATATTTTTATTTTTATATCAAAATATAGAATTATTTTTATATTTCTAAATATACTGAATCTATTTCTACATTTACAAATAAATTAATTTTTTTTTAAGTAGATTTATATGGCCTATTCCAAATAAAAACCATTTAGTAAAACATTTACACTAACTTATAAATAAAAACACATTATGATACATGACCACACCTAATAAACAAGTCGAAAATGGTTGATTGGACTATATTCGCTAACAAGTAATTGCCCCAATCTACACGGAAATGACATCTGTCTACTAATTATGATATTCTCTACTAACTTGCACTTCAAACTTATTGGACTTTATAATGTTTTTGTTAAAAACACGAAATTTGTTGGAACCTACCCGGACTCTTCGTAGCCGTTGTGCACATGGTGGTTACCCACTTTTTAGAAGTGATAATCATGTCATGATGAGATAAAAGCATGATAAAGGACTTAACAGGTGGCGCTAATTCTGTTGGAAATTAAAAAAGATACAAAACCAGAAATAGCGAAGAAGAACGAGATGGCGTAACCGGGTAGCCGCGGACATACATGACAAGGAAGCGGACGATCAGCTGCTTGGTCTCTCTTTTCAATGTATGATTGCACAAATTTGCCGTATAAATCAGAGAAATTCGTTGTTGCAAGAGATTGCGAGTTGAAAATAAACAACTTTTCAAGTGGCGTTAATTCCGTTACAAATTCAAAAAAGTATCTGTCCAATTCAAAACCAGAAATAGCGGAGAATGGCAAGATGCGAAACCGCGTACGGTGCGTAGCGGAGGACATCCATGATAAGGAAGCAGACGATCAGCTGCTTCGTCTCTCCTTTCAATGAATGATTGCACTAATTTGCCCTATAAATCAGAGATCTGTTAGCCGCGCCGTTTTATCCAGAGTGTTTTTGACAGAAATCCTCTGTTGCAATAGATTGCGAGCGGAAAATCATGATAAATCTGTACGTTTCTTTCTTTCTGTTGGCCGTTAAGGAAGGACTTCAGTCTTAGAATACGTAAGAGACTAGATATTTGTAGGTCAGCGATAGATCTCAGAGTTGCCATACCAATCCCGAAAGGTTGTGCTAGGCACGTGTGACATATCTCCCGAGTCCCCAGCATTCTCACGGCCTGTGGCGCAGAAACAGATTGGGAGAGTTCCCATTCTTTGTGCCTCAAAGGGGAATAGAGGAGTTAACCCGAGGCATGTCGTTGAAAATTCTGCAAGCTCTGGCGAATACCAATTTGGTTCAGGAAGTTTTTTTTGTTCTTGATTGCAGAAACTATGGTTATTTCTCTGCAGTGGACTGCTATGGCCATGATTGGTCCTTCATACTGTTAAATTAAGTGCTGAATTGTTTTGAATGCAGGTGGCGGGAACATGGTGGACGCGGATATAATACTTCTGAGAAAGCGAATGTTCGATCTCAAAATGCAGGAGACAAATTACAAGACTCCCGAAGAGTACATGGAATGGGAGAAAGAAGATAAATATATTTTTTCCTCTCTATCCAATCGGTGGAGAATTTTCAAAGAAGATAAATATATTTTTTAATGGTTTATGAATTCTTGCTATTCGGTGGAGAATTTTAAAAGAAGATAAATATATTGTTTCATGGTTTATGAATTTTTATTCTTGAGATTTTTGTTTTGTTATTAAAATTGAGAATGAATTAATAAGAAAAAATAGTATATTTCATTTAAATTTAAAATAATATTTTTTGATAAATCTCAAATTGACAATGATTTTAGATAGATCTCAAATTGACAAAATAAATTAATTAGACAAAATAATATATTTTACTTAAATCTAAAATGCATTTGGTGTGAATAGACCATTTAATTTATTTTATGCATTCATAGTTGAATTCTTTAACATTGTATGCATTTCTTCAACTTATACTAACCAACTTGGAAGCCAAAGATTATGAATGAAGGGTATATAAGATTGAATGGTGGGCCTCAAGCAAAAGAGCCATTGCCAACCAGTGCCTTAACACATTGTGTGCAATATGTAGTTATTGGGGATTGGGTAGTTACATTAACCAACTTGGAAACGAAAGATTAAGAATGAATGAAGGGTATGCAAGTTTGAATGGCGGGCCTCAAGCACAAGAGCCCATGTTTTCACACACTATGTGCTCTTATTATAAAATGAAGGTCTCAATAGTACAAAAGGGGAGAAGGTTAACATTATCCACCCAACAATCGCTAACACAACAACATTAAGCAAAGCACAAGAGCCCATGTTTTAATAGACTTTGTGCACTTATTATAAAATGAAGGTCTGAATAGTACAAAAGGGGAGAAGGTTAACGTTATCCACCCAACAATCGTTAACTTAACACCATTAACTTAACAATCGTTAACTTTTTTTGAGAGCCAATATCCTACAGTAGATCAAGCGTTACAAAGCGTAAGACATAAAGTGTTTGAGGAGGCACCTACCCTCCCTTTGGAACAAGAAGAGGATGAATGGACTGTGCCTCTTCAGAAATTGCAAGGTTGTAACTCTTGAAACAATTCTTAAAATTTTTATCCCTAAGACCTAAACTTTCCTTTTTTGGGTTTCGGCTTTTCATAAAACACAAGTTTTGTTATCATTCCCAAACACACGGTTCCAATTTCCCGAAGAACTCAATTATTTGAATAATAAAAGGAAAAAACCTAAAAGTATTATAAGAATCCCGACGCATTTTCTATAAAATTATTTTAATCATGATAAGCTTTAAAACTAATGGATTTAAGGTTAACTTTAAATAGTTTTCGGGATTCAGGGTTTGCTGAAAACATATTTTTCAATACAAATTGAATCGCGAAATCTCAATCCCCGATTTCCCGAAATGAAGAAAGTTAGTTAAAACGCTAATTAATTAATTCTCTAACGTAAAAGGTTAAGGCTTAAGTTAATCATTTCGCGATTTCGGGATTCGCGGTTCAGTGATAACACATCTCTTGTCAAAATGATCTCCGAAATCCCGAATCGCGAAATCCTGATCCATAATTTGTGTTAAATCGAACTAACTTTGTTTTGTCCTTAACCCTGATTGGTTAGTTAATTAAGATGAATTTAAGTCCTTTTTTGTAAACACGTCGCGATTTCACAACTTCGAAAATCGAGATTCATTGATGACATACTTCTTGTCAAAATGATCCCCGAAATCCTGAAACGCTTAATATCAATCAATTACTTTTCTAAAACGTTTAAGTCTTAATTAACACGTCACGATTTCGCGATTTCAGAGATCGGATTTCATCAATGACATACTTCTCGACAACACGATCCTCGAAATCTCGGAAAATGAAATCTTTAGTCTTAATCTATGATTAGCACGAATTAACCTTTTTCCAAAGCATGATTAATGATAATCATTTTTTAAGGTTTCGTTCATGTTTCGATTTCCGATTGAGTAAAATGTCCCAAGTTTTCTTTAAAAATCCAAAGGCGCTAAAATACGGCCATTTAAATAATGAATCACTGGTGATATGTCGTACTAATGCATATCTCAGTAAAATATCTTCTGGATTAAATGCCTTGAATTCTTGTCAGCTGCGTCAATCCCATCACTTTTAAATGAATTAAAAGAGCATTTGAATGTCTGTGTTTTCATTTTATCAAGCGCATGAAACACTCAGCTGAGCTCATTCATTCATTTTCTGTAACTGGTTTTCCATTTAACATAAATTCATGGCATCGAAAAAGGCACCGAAGAAGAGTGAAGATACACAAGAAGGAGATATCATCTCCGACACCACGCCACACGCTATAGACTCCATTAAATATTGGACTCAAATATCTGAATTTCTGGAATGTGAACTCAAGAAAGCTCATCTTGATTCTGAGAATCACTATCGGGACATAGCTGAATCAGAGATTCATAAGATCGTTATGTGCCCTCGGCTCGTGGCATACAATGATATGATCAGTTGGGCCTTGGAAAAGGTCGATATCCCGACGAGGAGCATCTTAAACGATCAAGGAATCATCATCGGCTCATTCAGGCCAAAACATATACAATTAATGTATAAACTCTCACCAAATCCTAAACATACTTTTAATACCGAGTTTTTAGCAGAGTTTCGGAGGAAAGAATGCACTGAGGTAGATTGGACTTATCCTAATATGATTAGAGAATGGTGGAGGTGTCCATAAAAATTTAGAGCCAATACCCATGGGGTTTATGCTACAACATCCTTGAATGAATACATGGTCTACGTAGCCATTATGCTATGTAGACTTTTCGGGAGAAAAGATCCCTGCTATTTCCATGCAGATTGGGTGTCCTTTTTGGAAGAAGCTTCAGAATGGTATGCTTTTAACTGGAGTAAGATTTTGTTGGATAACCTAACACAAGAAATCTCAAACTACAAAGTTGCAAAATCAAAGGGACAATCAGTGGCCTTTTACATGTCAGCATACATTATGGATGCAATCTGCTATGTGACTCTTTTTCCCTTAATGAATTGGAGTTGCAACATAACCTGTCCAGAACCCATTCATGAATATCATTCTGTCCTTTGGGAAGAAAATGCTAAGGATGCATTTTATGAAATTTGTCATTTTGTTATAATTCCGATGCATAAAATATTTTTTGGATGTGAACCCCCTCGCATTTTCGATACAGTCACATAAAATCTTAAAGAAATACCCGACTGGTTTATTGACGAGAATTTTTCCTACATTAGGGTTTATGGTTGTTCTATTCCCCCTCATGCACTTCCTAAATTCCTACCGGACAGATTGGTGTGTAGAGAAGTAGCCCACCAGATAGTAAAAGGCGACATTGGATTAAAGCTAAAGGTAGCTCAGAAGAAGTCATGGCCAACTTTCCCTGTACATGTAGAGAAATTTTCATTACTGAATCTAGGCCATTCTAAAGTAGAGGCTGAATCATTAGAAGAAGTAAAATTGGTAGATATTGAACACAAAAAGCATGAGCGCTATCAATTAATAAGCAAACATTTGATGCATTGTAATTTAAAATCCTATGAGCATGAAATATTTGTTTATGATGACGTATTCAAGGAGGTTAAATCCTATGAAGAGGTATTGAACAGAGTACATGCCCTGTCACCTGATTCACAGATTGGTTTCGCATCATTCCAGAGCCATAGGCAAAGTTGTTTACCCAAAAGTTTGCAGGGCGAAGCTACGACCCCACCTCCCAAGCAGGAAGGGCCTCCCCCAGGCTTTGAAAAAAATATACAGGACAAATCAAATACTAAAGGCAAGATGAAGGATACTGGAATACCTTCACAAGACACAGAAATTTCCCAGATAAAAGAATCAGAGGTAGGGAAGGAAAAGGAGCTAGAAACATCCCCAGAAATCCCTAAGGATGTCCCAGAAAAGATAGGAGGAACAACATTGACAGAACTTGGAAGTCCCATTACTTCCTTGACTCCATTGCAGTCCACTTATGGAAACCCCCACGAGGGAGCTTTGTATGTCAGTGATCTGGAGCCAATTTCTAGAGATGAGATTCATTCATCAGATTATTTTTTCAGTAAAAAGAGAAGGGCAATCTTGAAACAGTAAATCCATCCAAGAGGAGATGGTATGGTTAAAAATCATAGGGTCATTATAGATGGAAAGAAACTTAAATATGGATAATTTGCTACAGAGATAGCAGGCACGATGGGAGATATAGCGTCGACAAATTTATATTCAGTGAGCAGTTTGACAACTATGTTGGAACAAAAAGACCAAACGATAGCTCAGCTATAGGATAAATTGAAAGAAACCGGAAGAAATATCAGTTGGGGAATAAAAAAGGGTCTATAAAAAGCTAGATTAAAAGATATTCAAGAGATTCAGAAAATGAAAACAAGCTTAGAAGAGGCAAAGAAGATAATACAGGTCACTCAGGCACAGGTCCTAAAGAAAAAAGAAGCAAATAAACAATTACGAGATAAAATTAGCACTATTTCAAATCAAGTGGTAGAGCTTGAAATTTTCCAGGCTCAGGTATTGGGAATACATTTGAAGATAGAAGAGGAACAACAAAAAGTGTTTTTAAATCTGGAAGTTGTCCAGAATTACTTTCAGGAAACAAATAAATCTTTGGAGAATGTTCTTCCGAAAGAAAGAGAAGTGAAGCGGCCAGAACAACTTTCCAAAAAGCAGTAGCCCTTTCAACAAAGGAAGAGGTCGGAAAGATTAAGAAACTATCCATTTCAGAACAAGTTAAAGGAGATGTAATACTCAAAGTGTGGGAAGCAGACCTGGTCGAAAATAAAAGAATAACCAGAGATGTGAATGATGATTGTCGAGGGATTTTTTATCTCTTAGAAAAGACTTCATTGAATATTGGAAAAAATGATTGTCCTGGGTTATTAGGCGTGATTAACATTGTCAAGCACCAGCTAAGGTTCAAGGAAGATTTGGAGGAAATGAAGGTAGATATCCCAAAAATCAAGGTAATCAATATCTCTGAAATCGACAAGTGGATGGTGATACCGAACTTAAAGTTGCAAACTATTAAGTTCACAAGGAAGATAATAGAAGATCGTTTGCCCGAATTACAGAAAAGATTCTTCGTATTTGAGGCAAAAGAGATACCAGACGTTCCCAGAGTTTTGGTGAAGTTTTTGGGAAAATGTGTTCACTGTCTTGAGGTGGAAGAAGGAAGTTCATCAACACAAACATAAAAGTACTCTTTTGAATATTTTTGTCATTAGAAATTAGAAAAGAAATGTAAATGGTTTGACATGATTCATTCATGTAATCGTAGTCTTAGGAAGTTGGTTAATCACCAACGGGAAAATATTTGACGATCATGTATAAATATATTTTGAGAGGACTAAGTATGAGGATTTTGGTTTATTGAGAGAGAGTCGATTGTATTAAAAAAAAATTCAATCCACTGTGATATACGATACAGACGAGATTTTGAATCCTGCCAACTTGTAGCTATGTGTTCTTTAACCTTGTTTACCTTATTTTTCTATGTTTCCCTTTCAATGTCTTTCTAATGAATGATCAATTTGAAGTTTATTTTATACATCTTTTATAGTTTAGATTGATTTGGTTATCAAATTATTTACAGCTTTTCCTCTGAAATTGCTATCAGTAATTTTAAGACCTATGGATCATTTGAACCATGATATTTAACACTACATTAGAAATCTCATTTTCTTCTTTATTTCCTGTTACAGTATGAGATTATTTCTTGCTTAAAGCCTCATATTTTTTTGTAGTAGTTCTTTGTTATTTTACGATTCTCAAATTGTTTCAAGTCCAGGAAATGGCCTCAACTTTATTTATGTTATTATTTTGAATTTCAAAACTATTTTTCCTATTTTCATCTCTTAAAAAACCGAAGTAACAATTTATCGAATTCTTTCACAACTAAATAAAATTTTACTCCCCATGACTGTCCCAAATAACAGACAACCCAACATAGAACCCGGTCTTCAAGATCAAACCAATATTTCGTTAAACCTATTTAATACTATTTTGCAAACAACGATTAACCGGGCTAAATTAGAACGTTCATGGGCTGCTATTGAGAGAGATATCAGCATCCCAGGACAACGGGAAGCTAGACAGAGACAGTTAAGAAATTGATTCTTCTTTACCCTTCTTTTTGTTTCTTATCCTTTAATTACCTTTACCTTTATGGATGCCTTGATGGTATACTTTACAGCCTTAAAGTATAAACTCAGGAACAACAGTTACAATATCAATGTTGACGAAGACGATGATCCTAGGAAGGTGAAAATTGTCAGAACATAAGGCCAAAGAGACATAGAAGGACCAAGAGTTGAACTACCTTTCAATGGATAGTTGATCAAGATCAAAAGAGTCAACATTGGAACAGAGAAAACACTGAAGCTTGCAAATGTTGGAGATTATTGGGATGTTGCCACTATTGACAAGATCATAGAGTTACTACATGAATATCATAACTTGTTTACAACCAAGTTCACTGATATGAAGGGAATTAAAGGGCCCATGGGAGAGATGAGGGTCCCTTTGAAACCAGATGCAAGGCCAGTCAAACAGAGACCCTACCGGTTGAATCCCAAATATAAGGAGAAAGTGAAGATTGAACTTGCCAGAATGTTGGAAGCATGAATCATAGAACCTGTTGAAGAGACAAAATGGATTATCCCTCTGGTGGTACAAGACAAGAAGATAGGAGAGATCATGATCTATGTATATCTCTGAAAACTGAATGATGCATGTTTGCATGACCCATTCCCTACACCATTTACTGACAAAGTGTTAGATAATGTAGGAGGATATGATGTATATTCTTTTACAGATAGATTTTTCAGGATACCATCAGATCCAGATTGCCAAGGAAGATCTCCATAAGACCACATTTGCAACAAAATGAGGATCCTACCAGTATACAATGATGCCATTTGGATTGAAGAATGTCTCGGCCATCTTTTCCAGGGTGGTGGTCGATGCGTTCAAGGATTTTTTACATAAATTCCTAGAAGCATATTTTGATGATTGGACTGTTTTTAGCTTATTACAAAATCATATTGAATGTTTAAGACTAATGTTGGATAAGTGAAAACAGTGTCATATTTCCTTGAACCTGAATAAGTGCATCTTCTTCTCACCATTTGGAGTGTTGTTAGGTCATATTGTGTGTAAGAAGGGACTATTGGTAGACCCATCTAGGATTTCCATTATAGTTGATCTGCCACCTCCTACTTCAGTCAAACAGTTGCGCATTGCGCTGGGACACACTGGATATTACAGGAAGTTCATTAAAGGCTATGCATAGATCACAACACCCATGGAGAAGATTTTGAAGAAAGACTGTCAGTTTCATTGGACAGAAGAATGCTAGTAGAGCTTCGACACACTGAAATAGAAAATGGTTACTACGCCTATTCTGGTTTTCCCATATTGGAGCAAGGAATTTCACGTGCATGTTGATGCATATTCTATTGCATTAGGAGTTGTGTTAGCACAACTGGGAGCTGGAGACATTGACCACCTGTTAGCCTTTGCTAGCAGAAAGCTATGAATAGCTGAAATTAATTACACCACCATTGAGAGAGAAGGGTTAGCCATGGTGTATGCACTGTAGAAGTTTCACCATGTAATGTCCTATTTTTCCTAGGCAGTTGGGATACCGTGATGGTTTATACAGTTTCCCATAAACCATTAGACGGATGAGTTAGAGAAATAATATTGGTAAAGTCGCTTGCAAATTATGAAGTGAAAACTTAGGAAAAGTGAGTTTATTAATATTAAACCCCTCTTTGAGGGTATTTCTCCCCAATTATTAATTAAATAAATATTTTAATGAAGAAAAAGAAAAAGTGAAAGAATAAAAGGACAGGCGAGGATCGGAAAGGAGATCATTGACTAATCATTTTGGAAAATTTGTTTTGGAGGAAGCTTACAATCTTGAGACGAGGGTTTTGAAACCCTTGGAGAGAAAATTCGGTTTCGAGGTTGAAACAATACCTCCTAGCTGAAGATCAGTTTCGAGGTTGAAACAATACCTCTTAGCTGAAGATCGGAGAAGCCATACAGGATTTTCATTTGTGGACAGTGGCATTGTGATTCGGGCGTTCATTAATCAAGGTTCCAGTTCAGATTTGGCAAGAAGAGGATAGTTTCTTTGGCACTTGGGTCGAGTTGGGTATTCCCTTGGGAGTTGGTCGCGTCCCTTCCTCCTGGAAGCGTATTAACTATTGGGGGGGGCGAGTTACACCTTCTAAAATTTGTGGTGGTTGTCTCTGCTGTGTATTCCTCTCATGGGCTGCGTATTGTGAAGACAGGTCGTGTTTTCCCAACCATAGAAGCTGCGATTTCTTCATTGTTGCGTGGAGGTCAAGAGGAGTGGTTGCTAGTCGAATTCTCCTTGATGTTGGTCGACTTCACCCTTGGACCAGCTCGTGTGTATGATGGGATGTTGAGAGCTTCCAAATCTCACAAATCGTGGTAGAACTATAACCCCTTACATCGTTCTATGAAGCAATTCGTATGGGCAGATTGAAGGTGTTTCTTGGCGGTGTATATGGGGCGGCTTCAAGATTTCTATAGCAGTCGTTCTCTTCATATTGGGAGGTACTCCTGTTTACATTTTGACTGTATTTACTTAGCAGTAATAAAAAATAAGGAACGACCATTGTTTAATTGAAATGTTAGTATAAATATGGATGTCTTGTCATTATAATTGTTATGGGTTTTCCTTATATGTCAAACCACATGTTGTACATCATATTGGGGAGGTATAAGAGATTGGGAATTCAATAAAACAGCCAGCAAACCCAAGTAAACCTCTGCAAACCGTCCAAATTTCCACCTACATCCATAAACTCAGAAGTCTGCAAACTGTTTGACGAAAGTACCACACCAAATTCAAGGGGTTTTCACCAACTTTCCCAACTTAGAATATTTCAATTGTATCAGAGCATGATCTTGGCCAGATGTGGGAAAAATTGATGACTGAGGAAGGGCTACAGAACATCACTTATAGGCGCAGGAGGTATAGAAGCATAGAGGGCAGAGAAGAAGACATGGAGGGCATTCCAGGAAATAATGCAAATCTACCAGAGGACAGAGAGGATGGTTTGTTCAGAGGGCTTATGAAAGCCTTACAGGATATACCAGAGGGTCAGAGAGAGACCCGAGAGTTCATGGGAAAAATCACAGGTTATTCTCTAGGGAGCAAGCACGGTGAAGAAAGGGGGGAGAGTAGCAAGAGAGGGCAGATAGAAGAAGGGGGAAACACACACAGACCTCATGTTGAGGTGATCACTTCCAGAACCGGCCCTCAGACCCACCCTCAGGACTACAACGAGATTCTTAGATCTACCATGCCTAAGTTTTTAGGACCAGCGGAAACAGGTACAGGAGGGCAGGTAGAGCAGGACGAGCCACTAGCAGCTTATTTCTAGGAATACAAGGCCATGGATTCGGAATTGAGGGAAGCTATGACTTTTGCTGAGTTTTGTAGCTTCAAGGGGAGGAACAGGACGAGGTTCTTCAACAGGGGTCCCACACAGAGCTATGAGTTACAACACACAGTGGGCAAGGCCAGTCAAACAGAGACCCTACCGGTTGAATCCCAAATATAAGGAGAAAGTGAAGATTGAACTTGCCAGAATGTTGGAAGCAAGAATCATAGAACCTGTTGAAGAGACAGAATGGATTATCCCTCTGGTGGTACAAGACAAGAAGACAGGAGATATCGTGATCTATGTATATCTCTGAAAACTGAATGATGCATGTTTTCATGACCCATTCCCTACACCATTTACCGACGAAGTGTTAGATAATGTAGGAGGATATGATGTATATTCTTTTACAGATGGATTTTCAGGATACCATCAGATCCAAATTGGCAAGGAAGATGTCCATAAGACCACATTTGCAACAAAATGAGGATCCTACCAGTATACAGTGATGCCATTTGGATTGAAGAATGTCTCGGCCATCTTTTCCAGGGTGGTGGTCGAAGCATTCAAGGATTTTTTACATAAATTCCTAGAAGCATATTTTGATGATTGCACTGTTTTTAGCTTATTACAAAATCATATTGAATGTTTAAGACTAATGTTGGATAAGTGAAAACAGTGTCATATTTCCTTGAACCTGAATAAGTGCATCTTCTTCTCACCATTTGGAGTGTTGTTAGGTCATATTGTGTGTAAGAAGGGACTGTTGGTAGACCCATCTAAGATTTCCATTATAGTTGATCTGCCACCTCCTACTTCAGTCAAACAGTTGTGCACTGCGCTGGGACACACTGGATATTACAGGAAGTTCATTAAAGGCTATGCATAGATCTCAACACCCATGGAGAAGATTTTGAAGAAAGACTGTCAGTTTCATTGGACAGAAGAATGCCAGTAGAGCTTCGACACACTGAAATAGAAAATGGTTACTGCGCCTATTCTGGTTTTCCCATATTGGAGCAAGGAATTTCACGTGCATGTTGATGCATATTCTATTGCATTAGGATTTGTGTTAGCACAACTGGGAGATGGAGACATTGACCACCTGTTAGCCTTTGCTAGCAGAAAGCTATCAATAGCTGAAATTGATTACACCACCATTGAGAGAGAAGGGTTAGCCATGGTGTATGCACTATAGAAGTTTCACCACTACTTGTTGGGAGGACACTTTAAAATGTTTACTGATCATTTCACACTGAAATACCTAGTCAACAAGCCAGTGTTGGGGGGGAGAATATGCAGATGGCTTCTGCTATTTCAGGAATATGATTTTTAGATTGTGGTTAAGCCAAGAAGAATGAACAAAGGTCCCAACCACTTGTCAAGGTTGGAACATAGAGAAGAGCCTACTAGTTTTGAAGATACACTACTGGATGCACGATTGTTGGCCATTAGAAATATTGATGATCATTGCGCGGAGATAGTCCAGTTCCTGTCAATAGGAATGGCACCTAGTGAATATATAATCACCTAGAAGAAACAAATGGTAGTGCGCGCTGCAGAATTTTCACTTATAGCTGGACAACTATACAAGATGGGACCTGACGAGATATTAAGGAGGTGTGTTATGGAGACATAGAGACCATTGATCCTCGCAAAATCTCATGAAGGCATCATAGGAGGACACTACACAGGGAAAGCAACAAAACAGAAGGTTCTTAGAGCTAGCCTTTGGTGGCCTACCTTACACAGAGATGCTAAGGACTATTACAAAGCCTATGATGTATGCCAAAGAGTTGGAAAATTGTTTATAAGAGATGAAATGCCTTTAGCACCGTAGCTGACCCTACAATCATTTGAGAAATGGGCCATTGATTTCGTGGGACCTATAAACCCATCAGGGAAGCGCACAGGAGCCATATGCATAGTCATTGCAACAAAGTACTTGACCATATGGGCCGAAGCAAGAGAATTTAAGGAATATAGTGCAAATACAACTGCGCGCTTCATATTTGACAACATCATAACCAGGTTTTCATACCCAAAGATACTTATGAGTGATCAAGGCACACATTTCATCAATAAGACCGTTGAAGGCTTGACTGAGGAATTTGTAGTTCATCATCAGAAGAGCACACCCTACCATCCACAAGTAAATGAGACAGTTGAAGCATTTAATAAAATCTTCGAGACAACGTTGACAAAGATTTGCAGTGTGAACAAGGATGACTGGGATCTAAGAGTACCAACAGTACTATGGGCCTATAGAACCACTTGTAAGAAGATAACAATGAAGACCCCCTTTAAGTTGGTTTATGGTCTCGAAGCAGTTGTCTCGATGGAATATTTGGTCCCAAGCCTAAGAATCAAAGAATTTACATATATGGATGATACTAGTGTTGTTCAAGAGAGGCTCGCACAGTTGGTTTAACTAGAAGAAGACATATTTATTGGAAGATTCCATCAGCAAGTACAGAAGGAAAGAGAAAAGGCCTACCATGACAGACACTTCAAGAAGAAGGAATTTAAGCAAGGCGATTTGGTTATGGTATATGACAGTAAGTTTATGAGGCATCCAGGAAAGTTATGAAGGCATTGGATTGGGCCATATGAGTTTGCCTATGTTACAGAAGGAGGAGTTGCGCAGTTGAAGATTTTGAATGCAGAATGGAAGGAAGGTTTGGTGAACGTGAGCCGGTTGAAATTGTATTATGACAACCCGTTACCTTGCATTTCTCACTAAAAGCATAAGGAAAAGGGTCCAGGTACCAGGTGCAGTTGAAACTGGGTACCAGACACAAAAAAGACAGTCTGCACATAGTGGGGTGGAAAGAGCAGAAAGCACAGGCTTCTCCGCGTAGCCTGAAGATGAAGCAAATAAAAAGGATCGGATCTAATGTGCCTAGGGACAAGTCACAGGTGAGTGTTGGGGGCCTGTTGGCCCTTAGTTATGGAAGTAAGTGAAGATTAAGGAAGAAGACACAGAATGTGAATTGCGCGGAAGACATAGTGACTGATACTGGGTCGAAGTGACTAGAAGAGCAGAAAAGATGGTGCGAAGTAAGAGAATGCAAGTCGTTGGACAAGGAGATCGAGGATGAAAGATCAACAAGGAAGATGGATCATGGACAAATCAACAGGCAAAAAAAGCTACCGTTGGATGCTTTGGATCACCGCACGAGAAGGAAAGAAAGACAGGCTGACGAAGCCCTAAAAACGCGGGTCAAGTTGACCTAGGGTTTTAGACACCTAGGGATTTCGTATCTAGGGTATTGACAATTAGGTTTCAAACTAAGGATGTCTAAGAGCTATTGTAATGTATAAATAAATGTCTAAAGGACTTGGGATGGGCTGGTGCTAAGTTGGTCGAGAGTTCATTGTTAGTGTGTGATTGAGTGAGTACTACTCTGTGAGAGAGAAGTGTTGTGGGTTAGAACCTTCTGTATTGTAATATCTTCAGCTAGGTGCACAGGGAGGGGAGAGAGAGGAAGAGAGAGATCTTCAGGCTAAGAGCGCAGATAAGAACTATATGCTTTCATCTTAATATATTAAAAATCACAGTTATGTGGATGTATCCCTAGAGAGAGGGTGAACCATGTATATTTTGTGTTATGTGTGATTGATGTTGGTTTCTTTTTCATTTGATCTACTGCTATTGTGATATTGTGTTAGATATAAGATATAAATTATGAATTAGGCCTAAGGAAGATAGATAATACTAGGTTACTGTGTGTAGTTGCTTTGAATCCATTTTTCATTTCCTCTGGTTGTAGGTACATGTGTCCTGCAACCCCCTATAATTGCTTCGAGTGAGTCTGCATCTGCCTTGCAGGTGTTGCCGAAAGGGCCAGTAGTTAGGGCTTGTTGGTGCGCTCTTGGCGCTGAACCCTGGGTCTGCCCCTTGTGCCAACAAGCAGAAAACAAAAACTTTAAGTACAGAATAAAGATAAACACATCTCACATATGGTGGAAAAATATTTGTCCGAGGCTGCAAAAGAGCTTCTATAATCTCAGAAGGATTTGTTTGAGTTCTCAACATATTCCCCTGCAATCCAAGTAGATAGAATGTTATGTTAAGAAAATTCACAAGAGACCTCCCAAGATATGGTTAGAACGAAACTACTTAATAAGCGTGGAATACATTTCAACCTTGAATTTCACCATCTCGAATTCAAAAATCAATGTTTCTACTAGGTCAGCTTTCTTGATTGTTGAAAACACTATTCACATTGAAGAAAAAAATTCCACTGTCATGTCCTTACAATGTGTAACATAAAAAAAATTTGTCCTGCACCAGCCATGGGAGGCTAATATATCAAAACTTATGCTTTTGTTTGTTTTAGATTGCATAGGCTAAAATCAACACAACCACATTTCCCATCCTTGAAATGATAATCTTTGTATACATGCTTCAAGACAAAATTCTTGGCTAATGATATTGGATGTCAAATCCATGGAAACATGGCAGTCATCAAAAACACACAAGGGTTCTAATGTTTGTATACTTCACTTTCAAGATGTTTTTAAACACCAAAAGGAAGAGCCAAATCCCATCACAGAGAGATTTGATCCTTCCGCTTCTGCTCCAAATCATGTAGCAGGTAAAGTGCGCTAGGCATATATCATGTTTCCATTTTATAATTTATGTTAGTTTCTACAAGTTCGTATAGATGTCCTCCATTCGTGGACGAGTTTTGTATTCTGCAAAAAATATGCATAAACCTTGATCTTTATTTCAATCCAACTGCATCACGTGTCCTTCCTCACCTGGATTTTGTTTAATCATTGTTCTCACTTTTTCTACATTGTCCTACCTACCAACCATAACATATAATTTTAAACAAGCACATAAGTTGCAACATTATGTGGTTCCAACTCAAGTAGACATTTTCCTGCATGTTTTCCTTTATTCAAGTTGCCATAGACTTTGCAAGCACCAAGCAATGTTCTCCAACCCATACTACCATATTGAACTAGTATTTTATTGACGAAGTCTTCTGGATCATTCAGGCAGCCAACCCAACATAGAATGTCAACCATGCAAGCATAATACTCCAACCTCGGTGGGATTCCATAATCACATTCCACTAAATCAAAGTACTAATGACCTCCATCCACTAGACCTATATGGATACATGCTGGGAGAACAACAACAAAAGTGATATTATTTTGCTTAATACTTTTTTGTTGCATATGTTCAAAAATTGAAATGGATTCTTTCCCATTCCCATGCTGGGAATATCCTACTATCATTGCATTACATGAAACTGTAGTTCACTCAAGAATTTTCTTGAACTCTTTTTGTATGCCTTCTATACTCCCACATGTAGAATATAAGGTAATAATGTCATCACACATAGGGACATCTGAGTCAAAACCAATATTTTTTTAATAATATGAGCATGGGCATGCTCCTCGCATTCCAGATCTAATAGGTCTGCACAAGTATTTAGAATATAGAGATGATAAAATAATTTTCCCTAGTTCCCTCACGATGCATTTGGCAAAACAGATTGAAACCTTTGCCCTCACATTGATTCTGGGTACATCCTATAATTATAGAAATCCATGAGACTACATCTCCTTCAACAAGGGCACATGCTACAAATGCATCAATGTGAAACCCAACATGGAAAAACTGGCATGAATATATTTGCATTGTTCTCGAGATTAAGAATCTACACAAGATTTGATAACACCGATGAAATCTACCTGGTTTGCCTCCAGGACAACCCTTTACATTTGGAAAAATGGATTCCAGACATATTCACTATGCCTATTTTGTGCATAGGTGACAATTAACATAGTCTATGTAACGATTTTTTTTCAGATATTTTGTCCAACACCTAGTGTACATCCTCAATCCTACCACTCTCGCAATACCCTACAACCATAGATATCCACGAGTACACATTTTGCTCAGGAGTTTCCTCAAACAATTCACAGGCAGTCTCCATCCTCCCTCTCCAAGATAGATCCCAAGGATTTGGAGGGTCAAATCTAGCTCACACATCACTTTTGGTTCATATAGATTGTAGTATTATTGTTTGAATAATTTGTTAAGTACAAATATGGTACATGATACTGTTATTGTTTGAATAATTTGTTAAGTACAAAGATGGTAAATGAGGTATATCTTGCTTTTATTCCAAAACTGAATCCATATAATATTGTTTGAATAATTTGTTTAGTACAAATATGGTACATGAGGTGTATCTTGATTTTATTCCAAAACCGAACCCATATACTATTTCGCCATATTTGTTCTACGTTTGGGCGGTTTTTCGGTGATATTATCCGTTTAATTTGTCCAAAAATCTAGCCTGAAATAGTTGCATCTATAGATTTGAGTGGTTAAGTTTGTATAAACCGAGTGCCCAGAGGTTTTTAGGATGTTGAATCCATTTATGAATTCATAAATTCAATTTAAACAACAAAAGTTTATGATTTTGCCCAAATTTATATTGTTAGATTCCGGTGAAAAATGCCAAAACTTAGATAATGCCTAAGATTTCTTGGTTGATAAATATGACAATGTGTTTTTTAGTCAATACTGTTATGTTTCATTTAACATTGGATCATATGAGGACAACATTGTGTGATGTTGTGCCTATGGATGCCTGGAATTAGCTATTAAGCAGGCCATGGAAGTATGATAGGAATGTCATTCATAATGACAATGAAAATACTAATATAAAGTGTATAAAGAAGGTAAGAGGCTTTACTAGAAACACAACATAGTCTGAAAACACAAATCTAGGGGACTATATAACATTTATAGGCGAGAGCTTTCATAATGAAAATAATCCCACAACAATGAATTTGTTGTCATTTGAGTCCATGGGCTCTAGGATTGACCTTCCTAGTCGTAATATATGATGTGTGTGGTCATTTGAGTCCATGGGATCCGGGATTGACCTTCCTAGTCATAAGATATGATGTGTGCTAACACGACAATGTACACTTTCAACAAATATGAAGAAAAATAGTCTGGACACTACAAACATGTATACCCAAAAGAAAAAGGAACTATAAATACTTGTGAACCAATGGTTATTTTTGGACAAGTAAATTATATGAGTATTACAACATGCCCACCCGTAGAGATGAACTCATAGAGAACTTGTACTCTTCTTTATTAATTTGAATGTTGATGAGATTCTATTAAAATTTTCTCTAAATTTTCTTTAATATCAAAGTAAATGACCAAAATGGCTTATAGAATAGTCTAGATGACTCAGAGAGTCAGAAGAAATATGGGGAATAGGATGAATATTTATGAACATTTAGTGAGAAGAATAGAGGATTTTGAAGCCAGGTTATAGTATGAGGAGTCTGAATTAGACTATAAGAATCTTAAGGCTCAAGTTGGTATGGCACACCCTATGGAGAGGATAGTAGAAGAAATCTATAAGAAAAGCACCAAGGTTGAGGAAGGCGTTTTAGATTTTAAAGGGGATTTTAACCCCAAGTTTTTATTAGATTGGATATGGGAGTGGTGGAGGTATTTTGAAATGGAAGACCTTTATATTGTGGAGTAATCAAATCTTGCTTTGTATTGATGGATACAGACCCACTATTTTTTTTACTGTTGTTATTATGTTACTTTTCCTCTTATTCTTTTAGATTTTAGCTTTCTAGCTTCTAGCTATAAGAGTTTCTCTTGCACTTCTAGTACTTATCACCACTGATGTACATTTTGAGTCCTCCTGACCTACTATTATGGTCATTTGTGGAATTTAATAATATTATCTTATCTTTAGGAGGATGACCTGAGAAGAATGAAGTTTCTAGTAACCATGATGAAAACATATTTACACATTGGTGTGATAATGTATGTAGAGCTAGAAAACAACAATGGAAAGGAAAGATTAGATTGTGCCCCAAAATGTTGAGGCATCTGAAAGGAATTTTTTTACCCTCGGATTACTAGAAAGATCTAAACAAGTAGTTCCATAACTTGGGACAAAAGGGTTTATTTCTGCAAAGAATATACATAGTTTTTGAGATTACAAATTAGGACAAACTTGCAAGAAGATGAAGAGTAGGAAACAACTATGCATCTTAATGGGTTGTATTATCACTCTAGTGTGAGTTAGATTTAATGAAAGGTGCNCAAGAGTTCCTTATTGAGTACACTAGGGATTTCTTCAAGATCTGTTGAAGTTAAATATCCTCATGAATAGATGGAAGAGGAACAAGATTCAAAGGAATAATAATCCAGGAAGGTAAAGAGGAAAACACCAACTTTTAAGGAATATGAGGCTTTGGTGTTGGAGGTAGAAGTAGAGGGAAACATGAATATGGTTATTGAGGCCACTAAAGTGATAAATATGTAGTGGAGTTCATGGAGCCCAATATTTTCCTTATGACATTGGAGTTGCAAACAAAATTTTGGTGGCTAAAGAATCTCGAGCAAAACAGATCGAAGCTGAAATTTGAGAGAGCTTAATGATCCAATGTACATTAGTGATTAGAAGTAAGATATTCTAGATGTTGACTGGAGGAGGAGAAGTGTCTTTGAACCCTTTTGCAAGAGTCAAGGTAAGGTGCTATGCAAAGTAATTATTTATTGTTAGTGTTTGAATAATTTTTTAAGTAAAAAGATGGTACATGAGTGATATCTTTCTGTTATTCCAAAATTGAATCCATATTATATTTCTCGATTGAGAAACATGACAACATTATTTTTAGTCAATCATGTTATGTTTCATTTAACATTATATCATATGAGGACAATATTATGTGATGTTGTGCCTATGGATGCTTGGAATTTTCTATTAAGCAAGCCATGGCAATATTATAGAAATTCCATTCATGATGTCAATGAAAATACTTATAAAGTACATAAATAAGGTAATTGGCTTTACTAGAAACACAACAAAGTCTGAAAACAAAAATCCATGGGATCAAAGAGAATTTCTGGACCAGAACTCTCATAATGAAAATAAGCCCACAACAATGCATTTATTGTCATTTGAGTTCATGGGATCTGGGAATGAATATCTTAATCCGAGATAGTTCTGTAAATAGTGAGAGAGGTTATTTTATATGAATATGTTTTTTAGATAAACCTCTCTCAGTTTCCCAAAATTATGCTCCAGTTGTTCACAATATTTTCTACAAAAAGATGTCTAAAACAGGATTTTGCTCAGTCAAAAAAATAGGCTGTGAAGATGTGAATATATTTCTCATTCTATAATACCTGTGTAAAATATGAAATATTTTATTGTACTTTGGAATATTAGGAACACAAACCTGCTCTAGTTTCTCAATATTCATCTCTTATTGGCCACAATATGTTCAGAAAAGAGATGACTAAAAAGGTCATTTCTGGAAAATGTGCCTTCAAAGATTTTTGGAAAATGAAGTGGAATGATGGGTTAGGGGTTTCCTAAATTATTGCAAAACTTTAGGGGGGTAGGGAGTAATGTTAGGGAGTAAGGGAAAGTGGAATCTCAGGAAATGAGTGATGGGAAGGAGTGCAAAAGGGAAAAACACAACCCTACCCTAGAAAAACGTAGGGTAAGCTAGGGTTTTAGGAAAAATGATGTAAATGGGTAAAATATGCATGGAGAGTGTATGAGGTGTCAACGGATTTATTTACTCTTGAATTTTCCTTCTTGAACCTTTACATATCGAAATTGGGCCTCCTTGAATGAAAACGCAGCAAAACTGGGCAAAGAGCAACGAACTTGTTGAAAGCACAATGAAAATGTTGGAATGAGCAATGAATTGCTAGGGTTTGATCTTTTTAGAGGAAATTTACTTTGAAAATGAGGAGAGATGATTGTTGAATATGTGGGAGCTCTTCTTTGAGAGAAATGAGTGAGATAATTCTCTTGAAATGGTCTTTGTAGCTTTTAAATGTCACTTTTTCAAAATGGTGGGGTGGCCCATCAATTTCACCATTGCTTTTGAACTTGAGTAACTTAGGAACATTTGAAACAACTTTGAAACTTTTTAGAACCAATTACATCAATCTTGAAACACTTTATGACTTAAAATCAAACTTGAGAGAGATTTCCTTTTACTACTCCCGCCTTTAGTATTTTATGAGTGAAATGACACAATATGATGACCATGACCCTAGTGACCTAATGGTGACACTGAGATGAATGAGAATCATTATGATGGGACTGAAATGATGATGATTACTCTTTTGAGTGATGACACAACAAATTTAAATGATGATGATGACTGGGACATGAAATTTTGCGAGGAGGAGTAACAGACCTAGACCACTTAACCAATGATCAAATTTGTATTTTGAACACTCAATGAAATGAAAAAAAATTGAAAAAGACCCTAACAAACCTAGGAAGAGCATATATATTTGATCATTGGTGACATGAAAACTTTGACTGACACTAACATTGGCTCCAAATGGGGAATATAGCCCTGTAGGAGGTGTCAATAACAAAAATATATGAACTCGTAGACCAATGCCTTCTTCATTGGGCATGGATTCATAAACAACTGCAAACCTCAAACTGACATCAAATCAAACTGAAAACTCAGAACTGTACACTATCAATTGCAAAATTTACTGGAAGATACTACTGAAAAAAATGCTCAGGATTGAGCTTATTCATCACACGTACTCTAATTTATCTGCACATCACCTAATCAAGTGAAATGGAACAACCAATGCAACCATGTAATCATTTTTTCTGCTAACTGAATTCTCCACAAGTGCTTTCTCATGAGCCAGAAGGGAAAACTACTGAAAGGAAACTTCCATAAAAACTTGTGAACAGATTGAATCTTAATGAAATTGCAGATCATGAGCCCACCAGCTGACCTCAGGAATGCTGCAAAATGATCTTCAAAAGAATTCATATTTATTTCTATCCCATCTAACATATTACTATTATTTCTAGGTGATTTTCATATCTTGATTTTAAAACTTTCCCAACATCCGTGCTTTCTTGAAGCTGCAACTTAAAACTGTCATGATAAGGTTGCAAGACTTCCTGTGACGTTTGTGATGAATGTAATGAAATTTTTGATGAACAAAACAACAATGATGTTTTCCGAACTAAATCTTCCTCACCCCTGTTTTCAGGCTCACAAACAACCAGAGGAGAACCACTAGGACTGTAGAACTCATCCAAATAATCAGATATTGGATCATTTAAAACCAAAGAATGTTGTTGTAACTTTGAGGTAACTAAAGGCTCTTGAATCAATGACTATGTTTTCAGATTGTGTGAGTCCTTCATACCACAAAAAATAGGAATATCACATATAATAATAGGTTGCTACCATTTTAAATTAGTGTCAAGCTGCTTCTCTGCTTTGGTGAGTTTATAGTTTTTCTTTATCAATTCAAATGCAGTGTAACATAAAGGCAAGGATTTAGCTTCAGCGGTTTCATCACCCTCTTCATGTTCACTGTATAAGCTGTATAATGCTCATATGATTTAGAAATTTCATCAAACTTGTCCGTTCTGTCATAAACCACAGGTGCAAGCTCCTCTTTCTGAGTGAATAATGCTTATTTATTTTCAAGACTGGCCTCAAATAAAAAAATAAAATAATCAGTGTACATATCATGATGAGAAAAATAATCAACCTCTTCTCCTTTCGCCAATTGTTCTTGAAAATGGGGATTTCTTTGATGCCTTCTAACAATAGGTTCATCTTGCAAGGACAATGTTTTCATTAACCTTTCCATAGTTTCAATTATTATGTCCAACTTATAGTCCAACAATGGGGGACTATCCTCTTTCATTGCTCCATTCCTTTCAGCTTCTAGATATCATCAACCCGATCATTTAAATATGCTCATTCTACCTAGGAAATAACAATATTCGTGCATACCACTTTCTCTCTGAATAGACTAATTTTGTTCCACACATAAATCCATGTATTCTACAAAAGTATTTCAAACCAGGCAAGCATAAAACAAGATAAATAATCTAGGACTAATGAAAATACCAATTTGTCTACATTTGTATTTTTAGATAGTTCTATACTTGTTGTTAGTCTTGAAATCCATCCTCAAGAAGGGAATGTGTTTCTTTAATACTTTTTTTATGGATTCTTCCTATCAACATAAGCACATGCATGTGGAATTTTGAAACAAACCTTTGGCTAATCTGCCTCAATTGGGGGTATCTATCCCACCAAATTCACTTAGGGGTTGAACCTAGCCTCAATATGCTCGTAAGTATTGGTGTTCAACAAACATGAGTACAAGCACAAACATGTCCTAGATGAGACTTGAACCCTAGTGGGGGATTTAACAATGCCTTTCTTTCCAATTGAATTGATCATGAGATACTCTTTTTTTATTTTCTTTTTCTATTTGTGAAACACACATCTTTGGGCAACCCCATTATTAAATTTCAAGGTTATTCCACAAACATTTACACCATGCTTGGGCTACTTCATGAGATTTGGGGTACATGGTGTATGTTTCACCCTTGGATGGTCTGAGATGGATTGGCACGAGAGAGAATCCTTGATGGATTTGCATAGTTGATATAGCTTTCTAATTGGATGCTTGACATCAAATGTTTGTTATTTTAGTGTTCTTCCCCATGCACCTTAGTTTGACCATTTGTCACTCACATGAACTGCCACAAAGATCATACTAATACCCTGGCTCTTGCCCCAATATCTACAGATCAAGAGAGCACAATTTTGATCCCTACATTGCAGCATGTTTCATTTTTTAGAATTTACTCTTTCCACCATTGTGGTTGCTTCTTTCCAAGACCAAACTATGTTGAACCTATTAATCATAGGTAATTCTCTAGGGTTAGTTAAATGCTGGAATTTCATGTTTAGCACATAGAATTACAAATTGGTAACATGGAATGGTTCTGTTTGTGAATATCCAAGTAAAGGAACATTTTCACATGTTATCATGATATAGATAGATCTCTAGTGTTGAAAAAATATGCTAACTGATCTAAGTGCAGGCTGCAGAGACTAAAGATCAAGATATAGTTTGTTGTGTCAAAAATAATGCAACTCTTGTTGGTTCATTATTTACAATGCATGTCACTCAAGTTCATATTGACCTTCCAACACTAAGAGACACAGATAAGAATGTAATTAATTACAAGCATGGAGATCACTATCTTAGTTTCCAATATAGTTATTATGCTTTTAGACATAAGGTTCATGGTGAGAACTGACTGGAATTGTTTTAATGCTGGAATTTCATGTTTAGCACATAGAATTACAAATGGGTAAGGTGGAATGGTTACGTTTGTGAATATCAAAGAAGAGGAACATTTGCACATGTTATCTTGATATAGATAGATCTCTAGTGTTGAAAAAATATGTTGATTGATCTGAGCGCAGGTTGCAGAGATTAAAGATCAAGATATAGTTTGTTGTGTCAAAAACAGTGCAACTTTTGTTGGTTCATTGTTTACAATGCATGTCACTCAAGTTCATATTGACCTTCCAACACTAAGCGATACAGATAAGCATGTAAGTAATTACAAGCATGGAGATTACTGTGTTAGTTGCCAATATAGTTATTATGCTTTTAGACATAAGGTTCATGGTGAGAACTGACTGGAATTGATTTAATGTTGGAATTTCATGTTTAGCACATAGAATTACAAATGGGTAAGGTGGAATGGTTTTGTTGTTTCTGGTTGATGATGTCTCAAAATTCACTATTTTTCTAGGTTTTCAAGTCAGATACTAATAAATAGTGGCTAGGGATGCATCATCTCTGGAGGTTTGATAAATGTAAAAGTTGCCTAAATATGGGTTGAGAAAAATGATATGTGTGAATCCCAATTGGTGTAGAATTTATGTGGATATGAAGCACATAGAAATTTTGTAGTTTTCTTGGGAATAGATTGTCACTGAATTCAAAGATTATTTTTTTTCCCTTTGTCATTATTTGCCAATAGACAAATTTTTCTTTGTCTTTGTTTAAGTATGTGTTAGCCAAGAAATTGGGCTTTGCGGTCAACAAGAGGCTTAAAAAGTTGTTTATCAATAGGAAAAAATAACAGAAGCAAACTATGACAACATTCACATAAATAAATAACCAATCGATCATATATCCAACATCAACTTATCAACAATAAGGAAGGTTCAAAGCATACACACAATTTCCACAGAAATGACATGCTCTTGAGTCTTCTATTACTTGGCTTGAAGGATAGTACGATGTTTCAGAGAATATACCTAATGAAACCTGATGAATTAATTTATGAATTTAGGGTATCAGAATAAGAATGTTCAAATGTGAAGCCAATATGTTTATATATAGATGACTTTTACCCTGCTCTTTTCTCACTAAGTTCTCTTTATAAACTAGGAATCTTGAACTTGGATGTTACACATTCAAATGCTAGTTACATTCTCACATCCCAAATGTGTGGCAGATATGCAAACCAGACAAGAAATGAACTTGACGATTTTTGAGGTGCAGGGGTAGTTTAAACAGCATGAATGATGTCGAACAAGTATTGTTGTTGTGAGAAGTTTTGAAAGAGGTAAAATCTGTTTATGCATGGAGGTCTTCTTAAACAATTACAAACCTGGAAGATCATTAGCAAATGATTTCGCTTGCATACTTGTCCATATTTACGCTATGAGTAATGTATTTGGATTATACAATTGCAAATGAGGTTAAGTGTACAAAGCGGCAATGCTTACCTAAAAGTATGACAGTATTATAGGTATTACCTTTCTTGCATGCTTGTGTGTTTTTACTTGCTGACTAATTATTTTGACATGGTGTCCTATTACACTTTTTTTTTTTCCTTCTTCTTCTGCTGAATGTATAATGTTATATTTTGACTTGGTGTGTTATTACACTTCATTTATTGGGTCTCATGACATAGGTGGAGTTGAATGTACACATACTCACTAAATATTTTGACTTGGTATCTTATTACATTTTATTATTTCATTTTTTTTTAAATGTATAATGTTATATTTTGACTTAGTGTGTTATTACACTTCATTTATTGTGCATCATAACATAGGTGGAGTTGAATATACACATAGTCAATGCAAATTCAGACTTTAACTATTCCAATAATATATATATATATATATGATATCTTGTGACTACACTTAATATGTGCTTTAGGTCATTGAACCCTATTTTCTTCATTGTTTAATAATCCACTTCATATATATATATATAATATGTGGCATTGGAGCCGTAGGTGGCATTGGAGCCGTGGGTGGAAAAGATATCTTGTGACTACACTTAATATGTGTTTTAGGTAATTGAACCCTATTTTCTTCATTGTTTAATAATCCACTTCACATGATATATATATATGAAATGGATTATTAAACAATGAAGAAAATAGGGTTCAATGACCTAAAGCACATATTAAGTGTAGTCACAAGCTATCTTTTCCACCCACGGCTCCAATGCCACCTACTGAAACCGCTTAGGCCATTCTAGACACCAAGACATTGGTTCGTAGGTCATGTTACTAAACAAGTGTATGTTAATAAAACACATTGATTATTAACACATTCATTCTAATAACAAACGCATTTTTACCCAAAAAAATAACAAAGAACAACCTTATTGTCTCAGAGAAAATAGGCCCTTGCCTACACATGCATATACATTTTCTTGGAAATTCTATGATTTTAATATTTTCTATTGTTTAGCATGATTGGAAAGACAATTTTTGTTAAGTTCTTGTTGTTATGGATGCAATTGAGAAACAAAGATCAATAAGAAGGAGAAACCAAGCCAATGAACTCACAGAAAAAAGAAACATTAGTATGAAGAATCATAGGCATCCATTAGTAAGCATCTCAATTCCTTTCACAAGAGATGTTGTTAATGTGAGTCTTTTCATATGTCAATTTTTTTTTAGCCTGGTTAAAATCACAAACTTTTTAGTCTTGTTAGGAAATTTTTAGGCAAAATAATAGTTAAAATTTTAGAAATTCCTAATCATGTAGTATTAATTTTGTTAGAGATCTTTAGGGTGATTTACTATACTAAAATTGGAAAAATAGTGACTCAAAAAACTATAATGCAACCAAACATGTATTGTTACATGTCACAATTTATTGTAAACAAGAACATCATGAAACGTCTCTTGTTCACACACATACAACATCTTTAAGTACAACATCTTTAAAGTAGTTATGAAAACACTTCGAATGGATTATTGGGCCCAATAGATTATTGGGCCTTCATAAGTAGAGTGTTTCATCCAACATGAAGTTAATTGAAGCTATTAAGGGACTAGTGCATAATATTTGATAGGAAAACACTATGTGAATATCTACATGGAATGATGGGCTAAAGTTAAGAAAGGATTCTAAGACTACAAACCCTACATTAAAGAATTTCTTGATATTACATAGATGAAATTTTACAAGAGATTCAAGAATGAACACAAAGAGTTAAAACATATCAAAAATATTTTAAGAAACAAAACTCGTATTATTTTAGAATATGAACACATTAATGTAACACATGTTATTGTAGACTAATATATAGAATTTAGCTATTATTGTGACACACATCATGCTTTTTACACTTATTGTAGACTAATATATAGAATTTAGTTATTATTGTGACACACATCATGTTTTTTACACTAACCTTGAGTAAGAATGCTCAATCATACTACCATAAATTACATCAAGGGAATTTATTAGTAACATACTCCAAGGCCATATGGAAAAAGTTATTATACAATTTATCTTTTTTATCTTACATAAAATTATATATATCTTTTTTTCATTTTCTAAAATACTTGATAAATATAAAATTTTCACAAAACAACCCTTGTGTTTTTACTTCTCTCATTACTATATATAATATATATAACTTTATTTTTAAATCAAAATGTAGAATTATTTTTTAAAATACTTGATAAATATAAAATTTTCACAAAACAACCCTTGTGTTTTTACTTCTCTCATTATTATATATAATATATATAACTTTATTTTTAAATCAAAATGTAGAATTATTTTCCCTATCCCACATTTACTCATAACTATATAAGCAAAAACATAAATAAAAACACATTATGATACATGACAATTTCAAGAGAAACAAATAGGAAATGGTTGAATGAACTAGATTTACTAACAAGTAATTGCCCCAATCTACACAAAAATGACATTTATTTACTAACTAGAGCATCCACATTATTTGTGACTAATAAACACTGTTGGGCAATAACAACCAAAGGAACCAACAATTTAGGTGAGATCACAACCAAAGGAAGGAGCAATTTGAAATTTTAAACTGAGGAAATAAGGAAGGTTTGTCTTCTAAAACAACCAACATTATGGTTGTAGTCTACAGCTTTAGGTTGTAGTTTGCATTTTTATCCGATGGCTTCTGGATAAACCAACATGGGAGAGTCTTCTCTCTCAAAAGATTGTTCAGTTCATTAAATACAAACTCTTGAGAAATACCGAAATTTCCCCAATGAACATAGAAGCTTGACCTCTATCCCTATTATCTATGAAGGAAATAAAAAATATATATGCCAAAACTAAACACATACACAAAACATTCACTTGTTCAATTGTAGGGGAAAATTCTTTGACAAAATTGGATTTTCTCCTTATCTTAAAAAGAATTTATAAATCTTTAAATTCTTAAAAAGATAAATTTTATTAGTTCTTCTAAATCATTATTTCAAATAATAGATGTTTTCATTAAATCTAATTTATTTAATCTTCATTATTTCAAAACCCTAACAAACAACAAATAAATCTTCTTTTTTATGGAAAAATGTCATGCCAATAACCATATAAAAAAATAATGTGAAACATTTTTAAACCATCCATGAAAAACCAGGACATCACCATAGAAACTAGTTTATGTTCATGTAAAAGAAGGTTGTCATAAAATATTCCTCGAGCGATTCACTGCCAAAGTATCGTATGTATGGGGATGGTATTAGATGCGGATGAGGTTGGTCACAGGCATAGATTTAGAAAATCAAATGAACAACCACAAGAGTTTTATTGGTCCAATTGGAATTTTATTGGTTGAATACTAGTTTTATTTGAAAATGATGTGAACTACCATTATCGCGATATACTGTAAATAGGTGATATTAGGGTTAGGGTTTAATTCAAATTTTATTGGTTTAATTTGAAATGATATTAATAGCTATCCTCATTATATTATAAATAGTTGTAAATAGGTGAGGTTAAAGTTATATTATAAATATAGTTGTAAATATATTATAAATAGGTGAGGTTAAGGTTATATTATAAATAGTTGTAAATAGATGAGATTAAGGTTATATTATAAATAGTTGTAAATAGATGAGATTAAGGTTT